>SJYV01024714.1:1471151-1549204 GCA_006410875.1 Neotragus pygmaeus | reverse complement strand
TAGAGAATCTGCCTGCCAATGCAGAAGCCACGGGAGATGTGGGTTCCATCCCTGGGTCAGGATGATCCCCTGGAGGAGGAAATGGCAACCCACAATATTCTTGTCTGGAAAATTCTGTGGACAGAGGAGCCTGGCGGGCTGCAGTCTGTGGAGTCACAGAGTCAGACACCTGAAGCAACTAAGCACTCCTGCACATACATTGTTATAGTTTTTGCTTTAAATAGTCATGTATCTTATAAAGAAATACGAGAAAGCAGTGTGTTGTGTGTGTTTCTATGTTTCAGGCCTTTCTTTGGACCTAAGTTGTGGAACTTTCTTTAAGATTTCTTATAGTGGAAATCTCGTAGATTTCCATTCTAAGATCTCTGAGACTTTGTTCATTCTCCTTCAGTATTATTTTTCTCTTTTCTTATATTAGGTAATTTTTGTCTTCAAATTCCCAGATTATTTCTTACGTATGAGCCTATCATAATGCGTTTTTTCAGCTATTGTACTTTTCACCCCTAAAATTTCCATTTTCTTGTAGTTTACATTTCACTGTTAAGATTCCTTATCTCTTCACTCAGTAATTCTGCATTTTACTTTTAAAGTATTATCCGTTAATATCAATACTTCTAACATAATTATAATAGACATTTTGTAGTTTCTGTTTTCTTAATTCAACATCTGAGTCCATTCAGAGTCCCATTTATATTTATTAGCTGTTTCCTTGCATGTCTGGTAATTTTTGGTTGAATACTTGAACATTGTAGATAATATTTGAAACAACTCTGATTCCATTTTGTTTTTCCAAGTATTATTGAGTTTTTGTTCCTAGGAGGCAGTTACTTTGCCTGGACTCAAGCCGCAAAGTCTGTCTGTCTGTGATATGTAGCAGCTGATATCTCTGTTCAGTTCATGTAGTTTCCAAAGGTTGCTTCTTTTTTTTTTTCCTCTCCAGCTGTTGCTTTCCTTTAGTCTGGCCCCTTACTAGTCCACCCAGCATCTGCATAGTTTGTTGATCTTCAAGAAGGCCCACAAACTGGTAATTTTTATTTCTTCCAGATTCAGCTTCTCTAGGTGTAAAAGGGAAAAGGAAGTGTTAGTCGCTTGTCTCTCAGACTCTCTGCGACGCTATGGACTGTAGCCTGCCAGGCTTCTCTGTCCATGGGATTTTCCAGGCAAGAATACTGGAGTGGGTTGTCATTTTCTTCTCTAGGGAATCTTCCCAAGGATTAAACCTGGCCTCCCACATTTCAGGCAGATTCTTTTTGGTCTGAGGCACCAGGGAAGAAAACTCTCCTCCAACTTCTGTCTGTTTTAAAACATTTTCCATATTGTGTTTAAATAAGTTTTTTTCCCCCCCAACACAGTTATTATCTGTAAGAGGACTTACTTGACCACTTCACTCTGCTGCCACTAACAGAAATTGATAGCAAATAACTTCAAAACCATTCCTAAGTGAAATATAGCTACCAAATAACCTTTCGATTGGCAATAAAATGGTCAAATCAAGTACAGTTTACTCGTTTCTGAATTTTTGTGTAGTTGCCAGACAACACCACACTCCAAAAGTCATTGGAACTTTGTTAAATAATATTTAGATGTTTATTTGAGGCTATTAGACCAATGTTCTATTATAGAGCGAAGCTGTTGTGAAAAAGGCCAAGATCAAGTGGAAATGGGGGTTGGAGCTCTCAAAACAGGGCGAAAGAGTATTTATCAGCCTTCAGCTAACTACAGTAAGTCTTCCCTTTGGGTGTTTTCAATTGTAAACATTTTGTCCTTGTAGTCACTTATATCCACATAGTTAGAATATTTATTTTTGTGTTACTTAATATGCAGGAAATTCTTTTTAAATAGTAAACCTAACTACTTCTTCCAAGTGATTTGCATTTTCCTTTGGCCATGCTGAGAAATGAGGATTTGTTCTTAGTATGGAGTAGTAAACAAAGAGAGTCTGAATGGAAACTGGAAAGCTGATTGTTACTTTGATATATATATATGTGTGTGTATGTGTATTTTTAAAAATTTGTATTTAATTTGTACTTTTATGATCACCTTACTATAACTGCTAACAGTTACACAGGATCTGAATTGAATTTGTATTTATGCTAACCACATTGATTGTTAGTTTATAGAAAAGATTTTCCTACCTGGTCTTTTTTTTGGATGTTTCTCTCTGTTAACATCAAACACACACATTCAAATAAGAGTGTACAAACACACTCTAAAGTCTTTCTTTCTTGTGTGTGTGTTTTTCTTTTTAAGGGAAAATGGACTTTATGTAATAGCTAACTTGAATCCTATAGAAGTGCCAACAACCTCAAAATCAATTCATTACACACAGAGGTATGCCACTCTATAACAACAGTAAATATATAAAAGTACAATTCATTGAGAAATACTGTTAATGCCAAAGAGGTCTACTATGAAGTCATTAGCATTTTAAAATATCTGAATTTTATTACTAACATCTACATACATTTAAAAATGGTATTGCAAGTGAGAAGATACAGCAGTAGTAACAAGTTTTGCTGATTAGGGACTCTAAGCTGGTACATTTTCAGGAGATTTTTAATCCCTTCTTTATTATACATTTTTTGAAATCTATATCTCTTAAGACATTTAGCACATTGTATATGGTGTTCTGGTTGGACTTCTATTTCCATATGTGTATTACTAGATGGAAATTATTGGAAGATAGAAAAATATTTTAGTTTTAATATTCTCAGGAGCCTATGATAGTGTCAAGAACATACATAATAAACACTTTTACTTGGAATGGAGAGAATGTTGTTGTTCCATATTTTAGATAGTATCTCTTCCATTGGAAAATATTTGCTCTTCAACAGTATTAGGAAACCCTGTGTGGATGTTTGGTCAAATTATATGGAAGGATTAGGGTTAGTTTGCATTTTTTAAACAAAATTTTACCATGCTGGATAGAGTGACTGTGTCTTTCAGTTTCTCAGTTTCTATTATTAATAGTAATCATAGTCAGACTTGGAAGGGTCAGACAAGAACAACAGGCTTTTATTTTTATGGTGTATAGCATAATCTGTAAAACCTTGGATTCTTTGTTATGCCATGTTAAAATTTTACAAAAACAGTGCCAGGTAATAGATTCATTCAAGAATTAATATTTTTGGTCACATGATCTATGACAGAGGCAGGAATATACAATGGAAAAAAGACAGTCTCTTCAGTACATGGTGCTGGGAAAACAGGACAGCTACATGTAAAAGAATGAAATTAAAACACTTCCTAATACCACACACAAAAATTAGCTCAAAATGGATTAAAGACATAAATGTAAGATCGGACACTATCTCTTAGAGAAGAACATAGAACACTCTTTGACAAGATCTTTTTTGATCTACCTCCCAGCATAATGAAAATAAAAGTAAAAATAAACAAGTGGGATCTAATTAAACTTAAAAGCTTTTGCATAGCAAAGGAAACCATAAACAAAACAATAAGACAGCCCTCAGAATGGGAGAAAATATTTCAAACAAAGCAACTGACAAGGGATTAATTTCCAAAATATGCAAACGGCTCATGTAGCTGAATATCAAAAAAACAACCCAATTAAAAAATGGGCAGAAGATCTAAATAGACATTTCTCCAAAGAAGACATATGGATAGCCAAAAAGTATGTGAAAAGATGCTCAACATCACTATTAGAGAAATGCAAATCAGAACTACAATGAGTTATCACCTCACACCAGTCACAATGGCCATCATCAAAAATCCACAGACAGTAAGTGCTAGAGAGCATGTGTAGAAAAGGGAACTCTCCTACACTGTTGGTGGGAAGGTAAATTGGTACAACCGCTATGGAGAACAGTATGTTGTATGGGAGTTCCTTAAAATAGAACTACCATATGACCCAACAGTCGTACTCCTGGGCATATACCCAGAGAAGACCGTAATCTGAAAAGATACATGCACCCCAGTGTTCACTGCAGCACTCCTTACAGTAGCCAGGGCATGGAAGCACCCTCAATGTCCATCAGCAGAGAAATGGTTAAGGAAGATATGGTACATATATGCAATGCAATGATACTCAGCCATAAAAAGAATGAAATAATGTCATTTGCAGTCACGTGGATTTACCTAGAGGTTATTATCTTGAGTGAAGTCAGACACAGAGAGACAAATACCATATGATATCACTTATATGTGGAATATAAAAGAAGGGTATAAATGAACTTATTTATGAAACAGAAATAGTCAGGGATGTAGAAAACAAACGTAGGATTACGAGGGGATGGGGGGATAAATTGGAAGATTGGGACTGACATATATACACTGCTGTATATAAAATAACTAGCAAGAACCTGCTGTATAGCACAGAGACCTGTCCGCAGTATTCTCTAATGGCCTATATGGGAAAAGAATCTTAAAAAGAAAAAAGTGAATATATGTATAACTGATTCACTTTGCTGTATGTCCAAAACTAACACAACATTATAAGTCAACTACACTCCAACAAAAAATTTCTAAAAAGAGAATTTCTTAAATTCTCTGGTAGTCCAATGGTTAGGATTCCCCTGTTTCCATTGCAGGGGAACTAAGATCCCTCAAGCTGTGCAGTGCAGCCAAAAAAAAAAAAAAAAAGATGTTGGGAATTTAGCTGAGGCATTAATGGCACCCCACTCCAGTACTCTTGCCTGGAAAATCCCATGGATGGAGGAGCCTGGTGGGCTGCAGTCCATGGGATCGTGAAGATTCGGACACGACTGAGCGACTTCACTTTCACTTTTCACTTTCCTGCATTGGAGAGGGAAATGGCAACCCACTCCAGTGTTCTTGCCTGGAGAATCCCAGGGATGGCGGAGCCTGGTTTGCTGCCGTCTATGGGGTCGCACAGGGTTGGACACGACTGAAGCGACTTAGCAGCAGCAGCATTAAGGTACAGAAGTGTGAAATTCAAAAGTGGGATAGTTCATGTTCAAGGATTAGTTAGAGGCTCTAAAACCCACAAGAAGGATATTTATGGATCAAGGAAGAGCATTTTGTGAAGATTCTTTTATGAAATTATGCTGTGGCTTCTTCCACCTCACCCCTCATGGGAAAAGTTGGGGTACACACTCTCTCACTTGATAATCTAGTGAGGGGAGCTTTAGAGGGACCACTTAGAGGTTTAAAGAATTCTCTTCAGTTAGGGGATACAGAGGACTGCGGTCTGAATCCTGTGAGAAATCCAACAAGGAGAGAACTGCATCTAGCCAGCTGCTCCCAGAGCAGGAGGAGGGCCCTGTGGAATTTGCCGGCACTCCAGTGTTCGTCAGGGCAGAGGAGACATGAATATTTCCTGCAGGCCAGAGGCAGGCTGAGTGGAGGAGAGAGGAGCTGTTTTGATCCCTGCCCAAATAAACCGTCTAGAAGGGCAACGAGGCTCCAACAGTGAGTCTTTTAAGTGACAGCCAGAAAGCCAGGAGGAGAGTGAACTGTCCTTGTGTGTGGAGCTGTAGCCAGAAGGAACTCTGAGGTGAGACTTGGAAGAACCCACGGAGGTGCATCTGAGGGAAAGCGTCCGCTTCGGACATCGCTGTTCAGGCCTTTTGTCAGGACCTGTGAAGTAGGAGTCTCCTTGCCTTGTCTCCAAGTAGCCCTCTGTCATGCTGGCCTACTTTGGAGAGAGCAATAGCTAGGGAGGGGAAGAAGGGCCAAGGAAAAGAGACAAAGCTGGTCTTCCTCTCCTCCCGAGGAAAAAAGATTTGGTTGCCTAGTGAAGGTTAGTTTGTAACCTAAAGCACCTGAGGCCTTTCAGCTACTCAGCACTGGCTACAAGGATCAGGTGGGCCTGCTGAAGTGCTCATGCAGTGGTGGGGAACATTTTCCCCATGCTTGCATTTTAAGACGATAGTCGAGACAAAAGTAAAGCTGTATTTGATTATATCCTGCATTTAGTGCTTGTTCAGTGGACAGAAGATTCTGTAAAAGTTTTTCACATTTGGTGTGTTATGGTAGACCAACACCTAGATAATGCATAAAGACTTGTTTTTCTTCTTGAAACATGCCTTGACTTCTTTGAACATTAGTGCAATATAAATATTTGCTCTTGAATTTCTTAATGTGATTTCCTGTTTAGTGTTGGCGTTTCACTTAATTGTCAGGTACCTTCATCCGAAAATAAAGGTTAGGATGCTGTTCTTCTAGTCTGACTAGACTGGTTTAGATTGTTTCGTCAACATGATAGATGACTAAATTTTTTTTGAATGAAATTAAATGATTAAAAGTCAGTAACACTTTTATATAACATGGACTGAAAAAGTCATACTTCTCCTTGAGCAGGCACATCCAGGGCTGTGGTTGTGCTAGTGTCTGGCCCATCACCTCTTTCCCGAGCCTGTCCACTTCTGAATCCCTCCCACCAGCACCTAAGCTAAGCCTGCGTTGTTTGTACAGTCTCTTCATTGCATTTTGTCTTCTTTCTGGTAAGAGAAGAAAGGAAAGAAATTGTGGCTGATAAAATATACATAAATACTAAAATGTAAGAAGGCAAAAAATTAAATGAAATTGTTAGTCTGGTGAAGCTCCATTTGGATACCATTATTAGCAAATAGTCATTTGTACAGGGTCTGTCTGGATTTAACTTCCTTTGCTAAGGAAATAGAGTGGTTTACTAGAAGACTGTCAGAGCTGGGTGGAATGCTGGAGATCATTTCATTTTATAAGACAATTTGTTATTGTTAAAACTCTGCATTATTAAGCACTCTGTGCTAGATGTGGAGGTTTAGACACGTTTTCTCTAATCTTTAATAATTCTGGAAAGATCTGTGTTCAATCCCCTCTCAAGGTGAGAAAACAGACTCAGAGGAAATGATTTGCCACGGAATTTGTTGCATAGTTCCAGAGCTGGGGACTTGAGGGATTTGTTTGTTTTATAGCTCATGTTCACTTAGGGCTCTCTAGGTTCATTATACTTTTTAAGAATTTACAGCCTCAGTATGTTACAAGATCAATCATTTCTTTGGCACAAATTTATGATCATTTGTACTCAGTATGTCTCTCTCTAGCTTTCCTTTTGTTTTTGTCTTTACAGTATCAGAACAGGAAATTATGACTTGATTCTTAAATCTTTTCTGTTGTGAATGATAACATACTTTCAAAAAAGAAGATAAACTGTGTGTATGGCTTTATGAATATAGTGAATACACAGTAACTATTATCTAGGTCAACAAATTGCCTATGTGGATTTGATTCCTTTAACAAAAGCACAAAGCCCAGACTCTAGGCAGATGTTTGATTCTTAACCACTGTGTCCATATAACTCCTTTTCTTCAAGTTTGACCACTGTTGAGTTCGGTGGTCGTTTCTTTGCAGTTTGATCACCTGGGCATGGGTTCCTAAATATATTTCAATTTTTTCGACAGATTTCTTTCCACAGATTAGAAGTTGCTTAAAACCATAGTTAACCAGGATAGAGATTGGGTCCCAGGAAAATGTTTGATTTATTTAAGGATACAAACTTTATCCTGAACACAAATAATTGCTTTGCTAATTATAATGAGTATTTGCCAATGCTTTGATCTATGATTCAGATTTGTTACTTATTCTAACTTCCCCCCATTCATCAATCTGAGTAATATATCTTTCCTGCACTGATACTTTTCTCAGTATGTCTTACATTCTATGAGATAAGAACAATTAGAATTCCACGTGTCATAATGTCCCCCATCTCCCCTCTCTTGCAGCATGGGTTAGTTCTCTCTCCATGGGGATGATTTTCTTCTGCTGCCCGATTGTCAGTGTCTTCACAGACATATTTGGTTGTCGGAAAACAGCTGTCGTGGGCGCTGCTGTTGGATTTGTTGGACTCTTATCAAGTTCTTTTGTAAGGTAAGGACTTGGTTTCTTCATGTTTTCAAAATCTGTGCACTATCTTCTAGATTTCCTTTCAGAAACTTTGCTGTTTACAAGGAAAAAAAGTCCTCCTTTTCAAGTGCTTAAAACTTGAAGCCTGTCACTTATGCAACTGTCCACAGCAGCAAATCAGAGCTTATAAATTTGAATGCTTTTGCTTGCAGTGCCTCAGAGTAAGATGTCAAGTCAGGGAACATGTGTTCCCTGGAGCCAAAAAAAAAAATTTCTCCTTTTATTTTTTTCCATTCACAGAAAATCCCAAAGACTCAAATTCTAGCAGTAAAGTTGTCTAGAGCAATGGCCTTAATTTAAGATCAACTCATTCTGAGTTCCAAAGCATACAAGAGATGATATTTTGAAGTGGTGGTTCATAGGTTTGATGTGAAATATTTTCATTAATGAGATCTAGACTTTGCTGTTTATTTCAACCCAAGTAGAGAATTCTTACCTACACTGTTTTGGGAGGTGGAGGTAGGGAGGGGGAAAGAACAGTGCTGAAATTTAAAAAGATCATGACAAAATGAAGTGATCAAATGCAGCTTAAAAATTCCTATCAAAACATTGTTCCCTGTGTGTTAGAAGCCCTGCAGAGGAGCTAACTGCAGAGAGCTGGGAGGCACGGTAACCGTGGAAGCACCTCTCCCTCCAGCTCCTGTTTTACCTGCAAATCCTCTTTTATTGTCAGGATAATCCCCAGATAGAGAAACCCTGGATTAATGGGTAGCTCTGGCTAACAGGCAGCACTTAACAGGAAAACCCTTAGATGATTTCCATCCTCTGTCTACATTTGTGGTTTATCTTCATTTCCTGTGCCTTTCTCTTCCTTAACTATCTTCGAGCTCTAGTTGGAAAGCATTATTGTAGTTACTAGGAAAAAAAAAAAATCAAACTTACATTGCTTGCCGTGTTTTTTTTTTCTTTTTTTTTTAAATTTAAATTTAAAAAAAGGGTTTTTTTGCAATGTTGTATTGGTTTCTGCTACACAACAGTGCAGAGCAGCCATAATTATACTTAGATCCCCTCCCTCTCTAGCCTCCCTACCCCCGACCCCGATCCCATCCCTCTAGGTCATCACAGAGTGCAAGACTGGGTTCCCTGTGGTACACAGCAACTTCTCCCCAGCTGTCCATCTTACACCTAATAGTTTCTGTCTGTTGATGCTACTTTCTCCACTCATCCCAACCTCTCCCTCCCCACTGTGCCCACAAGTCCATTCTCTACATTTGTGTCTCCATTCCTTCCCTGAAAATAGCTTCATCAATATCATTCTTCTAGATTCCATATATATGGTTAATATACTTTGTTTTTCTCTTTCTGACTTCCTTCACTCTGTATAACTCTAGGTTCATCTACCTCACTCAGTCAGTTCAGTTGCCCAGTGATGTCTGACTCTTTGCCACCCCATGAACCGCAGCACGCCAGGCCTCCCTGTCCATCACCAACTCCCGGAGNTGGGTTGCCATTTCCTTCTGCAATGCATGAAAGTGAAAAGTGAAAGTGAAGTTGCTCAGTCGTTTCCGACTCTTCGAAACCCCATGGACTGCAGCCCACCAGGCTCCTCCATCCATGGGATTTTCCAGGCAAGAGTACTGGAGTGGGGTGCCATCGCCTTCTCCATCAAAAAGCTACAAGGAATAAATGCTGGAGAGGGTGTGTGGAAAAGGGAACCCTCTGGCACTGTTTGTGGGAATGTAAACTGGTACAGCCACCATGGAGAACAGTATGGAGGCTCCTTAAGAAACTAAAATAGAACTACCATATGATCCAGCAATCCCACTCCTGGGCATGTAACCAGAGAAAAACATCCTCCAAAAGGTTACATGCACCCCAGTGTTCTTAGCAGCCTTGTTTACAATAGCCAGGACATGGAAGCAACCTAAATGTCCATCAAAGGAGTGGATAAAGAAGATGTGGGACTTACATACAATGGAATATTAGTCACTAAAAAATAATGAAATAATGCCATTGGCAGCAACTCGGATGGACCCAGAATGTCACAAAGAGTGACGTAAGTCAGACAAAGACAGACAAATATGCTGTCACAGAATCTAAAAAAAAGTTACACAGATAAACTTATTTACAAAACAAAAACAGACTTAAAGAATGAACTTACAGTTACCAGAGAGGAAGCACAGCGGAGAAGGGGTAGTAAGGGAGTTGGGGATTGACATGTACACACTGCTATGATTAAAATGGAAAACCCACAAGGACCTGCTAACTAGCAATATGGAACTCTGCTCCATGTTATGCGGCAGGCTGGATGGAAGAGGAGTTTGGGGGAGAATGGATACATGTGTGTGTATGGCTGAATCCCTTTGCTGTTCACCTGAAAGTACTGTAACATCGTTAATCAGCTATACTCCAAGACAAAAATAAAAAGTTTAAAAAAAGTAAAAATTAAGACAAAATGTATAACCAACAATGACACAGGGAACTCGGCTCAATATTATGTAACAATCTAAATGGGAAAAGAATTTGAAAAAGAATAGATACATGTATAACTGAACCACTTTGCTGTACACCTAAAAAACCAACACAACACTGATAATCAACTATACTCCAATACAAAATAAAAAGTTAAAAAAAACACCTTAACCTAGAAAACAAAACAAAGCGACTCTCAGGAAAAAAAGGGCAATTCAGAAAAGCTAAAGCAGCTGCTAATGGGAATGGTTATTTGAAAAGTTATATCTCATCAAAATTAATATATAAGATTTGCACCCTTACTCTGCTTCTTTAATTTTCTATCTATGAGATATGGGATGTTTACTAAACTTGTTATGATATTCATTTCATGATGTATACAATTCAAATGATTACGCTGTATACCTTAAACTTATGTGCTGTCCGACAATCAAATCTCAATAAAACTAGAAGAAAAAAGATTCACACCCTCACAATAGAGATTACATCTGGGAAGGCTTAAAAGAGATCATCTGACCCCTTCTAGGAAGCAATATGATTCTTCATTTTAACAGTCAACTACTAAAAGAAAACTTTCAACCTTGCTCTGTGAGTTAAGAAAGCCACAAAGCATACATATTTTCTCTCAAATCATCACACATAGTCTAATAAGCAAGTGACCTTAGAATTTTTAACACAACCATGAAAGCACTTCACTGTATTTCTGAATCCTTCAAAGGAGACCTAGATAGAGAAATTAGTTCCCTACTTAAAGATGCAGTTTTTACAGCAAAGCTCATGATTAAGGACCAATTCCAATCCTATGAAGCTTTTACTAACCACTTTTCCAAGAAGATACCATCTTTCTCCTTTGACTCATCCACTAAAACCAGACAATTCACCATCACATCATCTTAAATTTGAGTAACTCTCATTTTTATACCAGAACTGGAGAGATGCTTTACATACATTTTTTTTGTCATCCTTACACCAATTCTGCAAAATTGGATTTATCACTATTTTATAGATGCTGAAACTGATGGCTAGTCTGTTACCTAAGGTTACCCAAATATAAAGGGACAAAACCAGCATCTGTTTTACTCACTATGCAATACTGCCTCTTGCATGAAAGTATTACACTAATAATTACCAGTTGCTGGGTCTTGTGACCCTGGACGAGTTTTTACACCTCTCAGTGCCTCATTCATGAAATAAGGATAATACACTACAGGTACTGCACTGTGGTGAAGATTATATAAGGTAATGTATGTAAAATTTATGAACTTTATAAACTATAATGGTCGATATTACTACTCAAAATAGATTTTATGGTCCTTCAGCACAGGTTCTTATGCCTTACAGGCATTTTCCCTTCAACATTCAACATGAATTGAACACCATCTTGCCAGTCCTTGGAAAAGAGTTCAGACACCTCTTCCCCCCTCTAAGGAGGGAGGTGGTGTCCCACTGCATGAAGTCTGGATTGAGTATCAAATATCCCTCATCNAGCACAGGTTCTTATGCCTTACAGGCATTTTCCCTTCAACATTCAACATGAATTGAACACCATCTTGCCAGTCCTTGGAAAAGAGTTCAGACACCTCTTCCCCCCTCTAAGGAGGGAGGTGGTGTCCCACTGCATGAAGTCTGGATTGAGTATCAAATATCCCTCATCCAAACCTTAAACTACAACACAGTGACAAACTCAGCGTGCTCATCAAACATGAGATTTAAACCACCTGCCCAGCATATAACTGCTTTCCTCTCCACCACGGCTTTAGTGCCATAAGCATTCGAAAGGGAGAAAAGTCCCAAATGAAAAAATATCACATTTTGTAAGAAAACATGCCTGAAAAAAAAAAAAAAGAAAGAAAACATGCCTGGAAGGAGGGAGAGCAGAATAAGGCCTGGTTTGTTATCTGAGTTAACAGAGACGGCGTTGTTCTGTGTACAATCTGATTTACAGCCTCCTGATGACAGTAGTAACTATAACGCTGTCTAACTCATTACTCATTATGAAATTTCATTTACTTTAAGAAAAAGACCAATAACATATTTATGAAAGTTCTTAGGGAACACTCACTCCCCCTTCAATACAATGGAGGTATCCAGTGGTATATCTGGGGGCAGGAGCTGGTATGCCCCAGAGGAAGACCATGCCAGGTGTGTTCTCCAGGTGAGCATAGCAGAAGGGAGTCAGCACCCGCTCTGCCATGATTCTGGGGAAGCTGCTCAAAATCTTTGTTAAGGATGGATCTGTTTCTCAGCCTGTAAATCATGAGCTAATATTATTTATTCTGCCTACCTCACAGGTTTACCGTGAAGGTCAAATGAAATAATATATGTAAATTAATTTACAAATTACATTACTAGAAATTACTAGAAATAACTAGATAATCAACTACCACTTGTCCTTTGGTAAATGTCAGGTACTAGCGACTTAGCAGCAACAGCAGCAGCAAAGTTGAGATATTGATTTCTCTAAGGGTTTTCACGTTATAGTAACAAACAGAATTTTTTTTTAAAATCTACTCATCTCTAAAAAGGACCAGACAAATGTTTTCTTATCTACGGAAGCTATGGAAGAAGTAACTGGTAAGGTTGATCTTCCCACAATGGATCTATGTGTATATATGTATTATATTCTAAATTATTTTCCGATGGTTTAACTACGTCTTCCTAAAAGAGTGAAAATGGACTCTCAGATCAAGATGTAGCCACAGACTTTATATGTGATACGCGTGACATACCAGGTCATTTTACCTAGTAACTCAGTCTCTGCAAAATACCTCATGGTTCAGAGTCCTAAAAACTAGTCCTCTCCTTGTCTCCCCATTGCTCATCCCAGCTGCCTCTGGCAAACCTCTGGCAAAAAGAGAATAGGAGGATTAAGAATTCAAATTGTCTTAGATCCACAAAGGATTGATGATATCATTTACCAGCTGACCCCCTGACCCCAGTAATTCTCTGAACTACCCTGCCAAATTGCGCCAGAATATTAACTAAAGAAAAATTGCACAAGCGTCCAAAAGTAGACTGAAAGGTAGAAACTCTAAATCACACAGTATACACACAAAAGAAAAACTTATCCTAGTACCATTTTTATCATTTATCAACTATGTTGAACTATAAATACATTTTCAGTCATAACAACAAGAATAAAGGAAGCAACATAATAATAAGCACTTTTGAGCAAATTTTGCCAGGGGAAAATACTTTAGACACTCCTTACTATTATAAAGAGGTTGCAATTTGCCTTTGCAATATAAATAAGCAATATAAAGTGCCCGAGCACTTGAAATCCTAATTTCCTATGAAACCCTTGCTCTCTCTGGTTATTTGGAACTTGCTCACATTTCTCAAATAATCCTCCAAATGGAATTCCCATTTTCTCAGAAGTATCTCACAAGTAGACAAAGTGCTTCTTTGTGTCAAAGTCACTGGCTTTTACTATTTACCTAATTTTTGCACTCCTTTGTTGAAAAATAATTTATTGGTGTTGACAAAATCATTGCACCATCTTTGTCCCTGATTATGATTAATAAGCCATTTGAACAAAAAGTGACCTGTCAACTTTTTTATATAGATGAGATTTGTTCCAACATTTTAGTGTTCTTTAAAAAAAAAATTAAGTTGGTTTTGTTTGTGTAGATTTGGCGATCTGTTAAGTACCAAAGCATAGCATGAAACATATTTTCTATGTAATGATCGGATGACTGTGCTGACCTTGTCTTAGGAGACCTTGTGCAAGGGTCCCTGAATTACAACCAGGATAACATTTAAGGCCAACTTCAATCTGAGCTCTTCTGAGAAGCTCTTCTGCATGAAATAATAATATCCGTCACCAGCAAAGCCAGAGAGGCGTACTCACCAAGTGAACATAAGGCACAAAGTACCCAAAAAGTGCCAGTGGGATTCCGACGGCCCACACTGCGTACGCTGTCACCTTGAAGATGGCAAAGTTGAAAATTTTTTTTGGAGGACTGAACTTTCTCCTGGAAAAGAGGGAGAGTCGGTCGCCTCCATTGGTTGTACTGTCTTTATCTTTGGCACTGGAAGCAAGAGGTCGGTAAGTGAAGCCAGCCAGAAAGAGGACAAACACGAAGATGCAGAGGACCCGGAGGGTGTGGAAGAGGCCCACGCTGTCGGTCAGAACCCTCAAAAGGAAAGGCAGCAAAATTGTGAAGATGCTGCTGCCAGCGGTGACGATGCCGTTCACCAGTCCGAGGCGCTTCTTGAAATAGTGTCCCAAAATGACCAAGGAAGGCTGGTAGGCGAAGGAGCAGCCACAGGCAAATATGATCCCGTAGGTCAGGTACAGAGGCTCAATGGAGCTGTGCGAAATGAAAAAGATGTAGAGCAGCTTTCATTATTTTCATCACAGGCTTGGAAGAATAAAGCCTTACGGTCAAAGGGGGTTTCAGTTAATCAACATATTTTCTACAAATAAAAATTAACCAAAAAGAGGTTAAAATCTTAATAAAAATACAAGACTACAATATTTTAATTTCATCTGAACAGATAATAAAAAATGCCTTAATATGTGAAAAATGATCAATAAGGTCCTCAGTGATTTGATCCCTCCTCCTCTTTCTATCGACTTTCAGGGGAACCACGCAGCACTGGGTAAAAACTGTGATGCTCTCCAACTCAGAAATGCACAGTGGTGCCAAGAAGGGCCTCAGTGACACTGACAATGATTAAACTACCAAAAAAAACCAAAAAACAAAAAACCTAGTCTCAATAAAAGCTTTAAAAAAAGTAGAATTTAACTATGAAAACTCTTTTCCTTCATGGAATTTTCCCAAGGACTTATTAATCAGCAATCTACTCAAAGAGAAGGCTCCGTTTGATATTTCTCCCCAGGCTCATGCGAGGAACGTTTGCTCGGACAAGCAGTTGTGTGTCTGTTGCATTTTGCTGGCCTAAGGGCTGCAGACCAACCTTCGCCCTGTGCTGCACTGTTCTCAGTGTTGTGTAAGATAATGAGAAATCATATTCTGATTGCAGGCCTACTCAACGAAGTGCATTCACTACTGATCCCACTCTGTAAGCTACAGGACCAGGCAAGTCTCAACAAAAATAATCAAAGGCATTCTATATTTAACCAAATAACTTAATTACACACTTCTGATGAAAGTAAAGGAACATAGGGAATTCCCTGGCAGTCCAGTGGTTAGGACTCAGCTCTCTTCACTGCCAAGGGCCTGGGTTCGATCCCTGGTCAGGGAACTAAGATCCCACAAGCTGCACAGTGCAACAACAACCACAAAAAGGAAAATGAACAAAAGAAAAGAGAGGGCTGAAGCAAGAGGAGGCTGCAGAGTGGAGGAAATTTTTTAAAAAAGAAATTAAAGGAACATAGCATTACATTCTTTGAAACAATTAAGGAGTAAAAGAATGCTGAAGTTTTTTTCTTTTGAAAATTCAGAAGGCTGTGTATCAGTAGTAAAGGCAAGCTCTTTCTAAGAAACTAAGATAGATAAAGTTGGTTAATAATTAAATTTTAAACAATAATTGTAGCCTAGCAATATGCTGAGGTAATCACAAGGAACTCTAGAATCTGATAAAATTAAGGCAGGCTGGCAGTACCCTCACTCTGAGATGCCCTTTCCCCGCCTATTAATCTACGTAAAAACCATCTTCAAATCAGGCTCAAGAGCCAGTCCCTAATTCTCCTAAATTAATCTTACCTAACTTTGATCACTCTTTACCAAAACCCCACTCTTATTCAATAAACATATTTAACAGCTACTATGTTCCAGATACTTGGTGAAAAAAATATTTTAAGTGTGGTTATACCCTACTTCTCATCTGCTTAGTGAAACAAGACACCTACCTGAAATAACAAGATTGTAAAACAAAATATAAATAATATTTCACTCATTCTGCATCAGTTTTTTCACATAAGTATTCTTCCAGATAACTGCAACAAATTTCTTAAGGTGCCAATTTACTTTTATTTAATAATTTTAAAGGAAAAATCTAAATACATTTTTATCTGCCTTCTTCAAAGTGTACGTTAAAAATAGTATTGACAGCACAGTATTGTCATAAACAATGATAATATCTATAGTTACACTACATTATTATAAAGCTGTCAGTTGGAAAACCAGAGAGCCACGGGCATAAATCGAGACATTCTTTTGCACACCATTTAAATACGGAGTGCTGGGTAAGATTAGCCTTGGTATCTCTCCTACAGAGTAAAATACATCAGCTTTGTGATGGCATTTTCACTGCTGCTGGAACCTTCCTCACTTCTAATTTTCACTTGNTGGTCGGTGTTCTTGCCTGGAGAATCCCAGGGACGGGGGAGCCTGGTGGGCTGCCGTCTATGGGGCTGCACAGTCGGACATGAGCGACTTAGCAGCAGCAGCAGCTTTTTGATAATGGCCATTCTGACTGGTGTGACGTGACATGTCATTGTAGTCTTGGTTTGCATTTCTCTAATAATTAATGATGTTGAGCATTTTTCGTGTGCCTCTTGGCCATTTGTATATTAATATTTCTTTGGAGAAATGTCTGTTTGGATCTTCTGCCCATTTTTAGATTGGGTTATTTGCTTTTTTAAAATTTGAGCTGCATGAGCTGTCTGTATATTTTGGAGATTAATCTCTTGTAGATCACTTGGATTAAGTTTTTATGGCTTCTTCTTCTTCAGTGTTTCTTCACTAGCTTCCAGAAACATGCTTTTAGTTTTCCTCCTATCTCTCCATCATTCCTCTTATTAATAGCTTCTTCTGGTTCCTTCTTTTTCACCCTGACTCTGAATATCAAGGGACTTGCCCTTTTCCTGTATTAATTCCAAATGATGATTTCATCTAATTTCCTGAGTTCAGATATCATGTATGTGCCAGTGGCTCAAAATTTATATTAATTTAGTCTAAACCCCTTTATTGAATTCTTCACCAAACTTTTGTAGCCAACTGCTTACTTAATATCTCTACTTGGAGGACTGCTAGATGTTTCAGATTTAACATGAAGAGCCCCGAGGGTTATCCCCTGTCCTCCAAACCTGTTCTGCCCTCAGCCTTCCTTATCTCAGGAAGTGGCAATCCTATCAGGCCCCAAACCTTGGAGGCATCCTTGGGGCCTCTTTCTTTCACACCATACTCCTGATCCAGACCAGAAATCTTGGTGGTTCTCCTTTCAAGATATATTTAGAATCTATCCACTTCTCAACATCATCACTACTATCCCTCTGACTGGGCCAGCATCAATCACCCCTAGCCTGGATCACTGTAATAGACTCCTGTCTGGTCTCCCACTTCCTTCCTTGCCCTGGTGCAATCTGTACGCAGAAACCACAGGTGTTCTTTCAACATAAGTGGCTCCTCATTGCTCTGAGAGTAAAAACTATGTCCTTCTGGTGGCTCTCAATGTAGGGTAAAGAAATTAGAGAAAGCGAGGTTTGGAGGAAGAACGAGACCGGCACTTTACAAGAACAAATCACCTTTAATGAGGCGAGGAGGGGCAGCAGTCAGATTGGTGAGTTGCTGCACTAACCCAAGAGTAAGGTGCATATATGTGGAAATCTACTGTCTTAAGGGGGCCTGTTCTTCTCCAAGGTTGTTCGGAGTACTTATGTCTTAAACAGTTGGGGCAAGGAATTCTGGATATCGGCCAGAGGCTAGGACTGGCTGGGAGCTGGGCGTAATCAATCTTAATGTCCATTTTTTCCTTCGGGTGAGAGAGTTCTTTGTTTTGTAGAGAATGGTGGGGAGGCCCCCGAGGGGAGTTTTAACTCCAGGCTGTTTTGAGCGCTTAACTTTCCTTCACTGAGTCCTCCACGGTCTGTCCCCTCCTGTCCCTGATACCATCTGGCCCATCCCCCTCACACACTCTGCTGGCTTTCCTGTTCGCCTTTTAATGAGGCTTGCCTTGACCCCCTGGCTAAAACTCCCTTCATCCATTTCCCCTCCACACACTCCCAAACTCCCTCACAGCGCTGTTTCTTTGTCATCCCTTCTAATGTGTTATATAACTTAACTGTGATGCTGATTGTTCTCTGTGTGTATACCTCTGCTAGAACGTAAATGTCGAAGCCAGCCAAGCGTCCTTCTCTGTCTTGTTCAATGAATGAACCCAAGCACCTAGCACAGTGCCTAACATAGCAGTGGGTGGTCAAATATTTGTTGAATGACTAAATATCTTATGGATTAATCAAAAGTGGCACTATATAAGCACTGTTCATCTTCTCTTCATTTTGATCTTTAAAATTCTCTACTATGATACTAAAATGATGTTTCACATGTTATGCCTATAGGACATGATGGTATTCATATCCACTCCACAGTTAATCAATAAGCTCAAACTCAGCAGACCTCAGACTTAAGTACCACTAATGCCATCTGTTGATGGAGAAAAGAGTTGATGCGTTTTGCTTTTGACCTACAGCTATATATACATGTTGAAATTGAAAATTTATAAATGGAAGAACTTTGTGTGTCTCTGTCACTGTTGTGAGTGTGTGGAAGGATGGAATGGCCGTCCCCATTAACAAGGAAAGCTAGACAGCTGAAAATCTTGCAGAGCCTCGGGTGGTGTGAGTGAGAACAGAATGGGGATACAGGCCCAGAGCGCTGACCGCAGGGCCGCATCAGTCAGATGCCTGATACATGCCTGCAAATGACAACAGTGATGCAGCTCTTCTCAGTGGCCTAGAACGTCCCATCCTCAGTGTGAGAATGACGGCTTCGTTTTTATTGCTTTTACATCTCTCCACCGCTACTCACCTTGAAAAGCAGCACGTGTGTTCTTCAACTCCAGAACATACGGCAGTGAAGTTTTAGGTTTTAAGCTTTGACCCACATAGTTCTGTGTCAGAGAGATGACTGACTTATGTGTTGAAATTTGTGTTTATTAGCTCATTTTCAAAAAACTCCATGAGATGTATCAGTTTTGTGGCAGATAGTAACTGTCCTCAAAAGAAACTCTGACCTGGTACGAACATCCCACTTATCTGAGACCATGATTCAAGGCACCATTATTTGCCTGCTGACAGGGCAATTCAGTGGATACCAAGTCCAATTGTAATTGGGAACAAACCAGTTGTGTTTTTAAATTAGAAATGAAATCTGTAGGCACACAAGCCAATCAGTGGGGCATGTAAAACCTCAGGAGATATTTTCTGGCTTTGATTAATGCCAGGTGCTCCGTGGCTCAGTACTGGAATGCACCTGTTAGGCTTCACTGGCCGGTTACCACTGGCCAAGTTGTAGTCACAGCAGGAATATCGCCCCAGGGTGGAGCTCAGGGTGCTGAGCCGTGTAAATAGGAACAGCAGACATGCTCTTGTCTCCTTGTGGCTTCCTCAAACAGAGATTCAGGTGACATTTGTCAAGAATCTGTCATGTGCCAATCATCTCCACAAAATCTCACATAACCATCACAAGAGTGAGAGTAACAAATGTCATAAATAATTACATACAAGGAAGCCACTTCGCTAAATAAGCTATGCTTAGTGTCGCACACTGAGTTTGCTCAGAGCTGGGACTTGAACATGGGTCTCAGACTCTGAGTCTTGTGTTCTTTTCATAGAGTTTTGTTCCCTCTCTGGATCACCTGAGAGGTGGAGTGCTGCCCACCATCAGCCGCACTGGGCTGGGACCAGGATTTTCTTTGGCTTGCACGTCTCCCCTCTGTTCTATCAGAACTAAGCACAGAAGCAGGGCTGGACCATCCGGGTGCTCAGAGCACGCCACACAGCCGTGGAGAGGATTCCGAGCAGATGGGCTGATGTGAATGACAGGGTGTCACGTAACTGTTCTGTCAGCCCCTGTGCCTTCTCTTTTGGTCTCTAGGACGCTGTGAATATGAGAAAGTCAACTGCTTTTCTTTGACAAGTGGTACATGAAATATGCATAGCTTTTTGTTCAATTTGGTTTTATACAATAAACATTAAGCATAGCCGAAGAAAAAATGGACAAATGTACAAATTATAGTAAAATGTACAAATGTATTTGACTGATAACGGAGTACTATTATAGGAAAATGTGAAGAAACAAATTGCTTGAATTTTAGAGTTACATATAAACTTTGAAGACCCTGATAGATCTTTAAGTATGTGTGTGTGTGTGTGTGTGCTAAGTCACTTCAGTCTTGTCCAACTTTTTGTGTCTCTATGGACCGTAGCACAGCAGGCTCCTCTGTCCGTGGGGTTCTCCAGGCAAGAATGCTGGAGTGTGTTGCCATGCCCTCCTCCAGGGGATCTTCTCAACCCAGGGATCAAACCTGCGTCTCTTATGTCTGCACTGGCAGGCGGGTGTTTTTTTCTACTACTGCCACTTGGGAAGCCCTATGAAGTATCCTGAGACACTGAAGTTTCCTGAGAAGGCCCAAAAAGCACTGGAGACACTCTTCCTTCTCTTGTCCCCTCCCCATATCTATAATGTTTTTTCTTTTTTTTAAAATTGAAGTATAGTTGATTTACAATGTTATATTAGTTTCAGTTATATAACATAGTGATTAAATATTTTTATCGATTTTTAAAAGTATATACATTTATTATAAATCTATATAAATTTATTTATAAATCTATAATAAAATTTATTGTAAGATATTTAAAGTTATTATAAGGTACTGGCTTTAGTCCCCATGCTGTACAGTATGTCCTTGTAGCTTACTTAAGCGTAATAGTTTGTACCTCTTCATACCCTATTCCCTGTTTTGCCCCTCGCCCCTTTCCTCTCCCCAGTGATAACCACTAGTTTATCCTCCGTATCTGTTTTTCTGTCTTGTTAATATGGAAATTTCACCAGGTCTTTTGTGTTTAATTGTCTCATGTTTTATTTTTTTAAATATAATATTCTCTAGAATAATCTCAAAATTTAACTGTAATAGGGATATTTGCTTTATCTCTCAACTCGTCAGATTAATATCAAAATTTTTTCAAGTTTGAGGAACCTAAATTTAGCTGATAAGGGGTCCTATCCTGATTTTTCTGTCAACTGGAAAATAAATTGTTATGATAGAGAATTAACGCAGTAGAAGTCTTAATTTGAAGACTCTTAAAGGTATGAGGGTAAACCTGGACATTGCCTTTCACCCTGCATTTATTAGGTGGCTCTGGTGGGTGGAGAGATTGTCTGATCAACTGAGAGTACTTTCTGCTAGTTTAACCTTCTCTCTAGGTTCTGGGACATCTCTTTGGAAAAGCCCTCACAGACACTAACTCCAGTGGTTACAGAGTATCGGGGGAGAAGATAACTTATGTATTCATGATGTAGGGAAGTGTCTCTAGATCCAAAGAAAGTTTGAAGGGTGCACCTCTCTTATGTATCTGTCCCTTTTCCCCTTTGCTTTCCCTGCTTTCCAGCCCCATTATCTATATCTAGTTTTTTCACTCGTCTACCTTTTGGCAACTCACTTATCATCAGAAAGTTTACATTCCCACATAACAAATTGGAGAAAAGCTCATTTAATGGTAACTAGTTTGGAGAAGGCAATGGCACCCCACTCCAGTACTCTTGCCTGGAAAATCCCATGGACAGAGGAACCTGGTGGGCTGCAGTCCATGGGGTCGCTAAGAGTCAGACACGACTGAGCGACTTCACTTTCACTTCTCACTTTCATGCATTGGAGAAGGAAATGGCAACCCACTCCAGTGTTCTTGCCTGGAGAATCCCAGGGATCGGGGAGCCTGGTGGGCTGCTGTCTATGGGGTTGCACAGAGTCAGACACGACTGAAGTGACTTAGTAGCAGCAGCAGCAGTTTGGAAGCAGAATTGCAAACATGGACAACTGATGTGCAGTTACGTAAATCAGCCGTGTCTGCATCCATGTCAAGTTGAACTGATTTACTGTCAGAGTAACAGGGCCAGAACAACTGCAGCATTCAATCTTCAGAGCATGGTTTAGCATCCTGTATGCCCAGTCATCACAGCCACATGAGGGTTTATTTTAAACTCTTAAGTTTCTTTTAAACATAGTATTTTTATTTCCCACACTTGTGTTAATACTTATTTTCTAAGACTATCCCACAAGTGTCATCTCTTGCTGGAGCCTCAGAGCCACCCTACGAGATGGGCAGGATCAGATTCCATTTAGCAGGAGAGGAACTGGACTTGGGGTTATTAAGACAACTTGCTCAGGGTTGTAAGGCTGGTGCCTGATGCAGCCGAGGCTTGAGCCTGGTCTTCTTAAATGTGTGGCTTTGAAGTAAAAAATATATATTTAAATGCCTTTAAAAAAAAGTATGACAGTAAATTAGGAGTTGAACGGAGTGTACCGGTCATTTAATGGTACTTAAAAAAAAAAAACTGGTAAAGTAGTTAAGACACAGAAAGGTTAAGTTGCTTGCCAGAAGTCACATAGTTATAAAAATGGTAGAACCTGGCACCCATAACATGCAAGAATACCCATGGAAAATAATGGAAGCTTATCCTAGCCTGAAGTGTGTATGTAGTGGAAACAATCTTTAGAGGAATGAAGTTGGCTTATCTAACACAACCCTCATCAGTTTATGGGGTTCATTTCCCAATCTGGAGGTCACTTCACCATCTTGACACAGTCCAGGTCTTCAAAGTTGCCAGCAGCGATTGTACTGGTTTTGTCATCTTTCTTTCATGGATATATTTAGAGCTCAAACATATAGTTATTGTGTGGCTGAGCCCTGAGAATACAGGTTTCATAGCAGAATTCTTCTAAAACAAAGGTTACTGTATATGGGGCCAGGTCTGGGCAGCTGAGCTGACCTCACCTGCTTTATCTGTTTCTTGTAAGGTTCTGACAGGAGAAAGGCCTGGAGGCCCATTACATGTCCTCAGCCCTGGGATGGTGATTGCAGTGTTTTGGAAACATTTTAAAATGTTCCATTTAAAATGTTCATTTAAAAATGAGTTCCAATGGGATTATATAATCTGAAGAGTTGCCCTATCTCAGTCTTCTGACACTATAACCAGATAAAAGAAGCAGAGTTGACATTTTAATTTTGTTTTTAGCCTGGATGCTAAACAATAAAGTCTAAATACTAGGGGTTAAATTTCATTTTTTCCTTCCCTCCCTCCCTCTTTTTGCTCTTGATTTTAGATTATTATTCTGATTATCTTTATTGTTACTTTGACATTTATTAGCTATGCAGAATGTTTTGGTACTTTGCAGAATAAAAAATAATCTAATCAAAATTTTCCACCAAGATTTTCTAATTTACGTAATTTTTGTTTTTTCTTTCAAAAGCCTGCTTATAAAATTTCCTTGACAACAAGAATATCTCTTTGTATAGTGTTATTGTTTTAAATATCAGAATTAACCATTAAGATTCACTGTGTGCTGATCATACACAGACACACACAGACACACACACACAGACAGACACACACAGACACACACACACCCGCTAAATTTTTTCCCTATTATGTGGTCTGGAAATGTTTTGTTGTTCATTTATTTCCATTTCATTTCATTCATTCATTCCTATCCCAGTGGAGTTCCCTAAAGAATATGAAAGAATTCACTTCACAGATGTATTTTCTGATCCAGCTCTCACAGCAGCCTTTTATGAAGAGAGTAGCACTGACACTGATCTCGCCTACTAACAGATAGGAACCTGGACCAGAAGAGAGGTTTTCTTTTGCTCCGAGTTTCACAGCAAGGGACAGGGATGTTACTAGGATAGAGTTGGGGTGAGTTACTCCTTCCTGTCGCTGCTGTATTTTCTCGCATGTGGGTGACCTCCCTCTCAGGAATTACGACTCGGTTGTGCAGATCCAAATTGAGCAAATTGAGGTGCATACCTGATAGATTCTCACCGGGCACCTGCGGGTGCCTTTAGATGTGGGATTGCAGTCCTGAGAAAGGATGTAGTCTCTACTCTCAGGGAGCTCAATAAGCAGTAACCTCGTGAATAAACAAGATAGCTTTGAAATAGTGGTATTTTCTTTGAAGGCAGTAAAATGAGGTGGAAGGTGATGGTGGGACGTAACCTCAGTTTGTAAAGTTGGCGACGACCTCTTTGAGGAGGTGCTAGTAGGCGCATTCTCTGGGTGAAGGACAGCAGTAGGTATTCAGAAGACAGGAAAATGAGATGGCTTCCTGTTGCCCATAGGAAGCCTCTGGCTTGGAAATTCTCTAGTTTCTTTAAGGCCAGCCAACAGTCAATGAATTTTTTCATTCAAGTTATTTTTATCTGATGTATTATATTAAAATCTGCATGTTAGAAATGAAAAATTCTTGCACAGGACCCAAGCATCGCTTTTTCTGCAGATACTTCGTTCACTACTTACATCTTCTAACTGCAGTCCCTCAGTTCTGCTGTGGTTATTACATGAGTGAGTAGATACCCTCTCACCATCACTTTATCCCCACTTTTTTCAGATTTTTTTCAGTGGTGTCTATGCTTTTCTTGCTTTTCTAACCTTGCATTTATTTCCCTGCAGATCTCACCATCTGCTGCAGTTTGACTACTCAGGTTAGTGAAAATTTGCCCGTTTACCAGTTTTGTGCCTTAGGCAGTATTCACCAGCATTCTCCTGCTTGAGATGAATAAGGATCCTTACTTCTCTGGCCACCTGTGAGTCATTCATGGTGAAGTTCCATATCTATAGAACAGTTTCATCCAAAAAAAGCTAGCTGGTTTTTTGAGTTTTTTTTTTTNTACAGCCTTGACGTACTCCTTTTCCTATTTGGAACCAGTCTGTTGTTCCATGTCCAGTTCTAACTGATGAACACAGATGCAAAAATTCTAAACAGAATTTAGGAAAATAAATTCATCAATACATTAAAATGATTATACATCATGATCAAGTAGAATTTACTCCAAGAATGCACAGATGGTTCAACATGTACAAATCAGTCATTGTGATACATCATATTAAAAAAATAAAGGATAAAAATCATATGATTATCTCAGTAGATGCAGAAAAAGCATTTGACAATATTCACCATCCATTTATGATAAAAACTCTCAACAAAGTGTTTATAGAGGAACATACCTTAACATTATAAAGCCGATACATGATAACCCCATAGTTAACATCATACTCAATGGCAAGAAGCTGAAAGCTTTTCCACTAAGATTGGATCAAGACTCACCACTTTTATTCAAGTTCTAGCTAGAGTAATTAGGCAAGAAAAACAAATAAAAGGCATCTAACTTAAAGAGGAAAAAATAAAACTGTCACTACTTGAAGATGACTTGATATTGTATCAATATGTAAAGAAGTCCTAAAGACTCCACCAAAAAGACAAATCAATATAGGTACAGAATTCATGATCAATATATAAAAATCTGGTGGATTTCTATACACTAATAAGGATCTGTCAGAAAGACAAATCAAGAAAATAATTCCAAGGCTTCCCTGGTGGTTCCGTGGTTAAGAATTGAACTTGCAGTGCCACGGACACTAGTCTGATCCCTGGTCCAGCAAGATCCCACATGCCATGCAACAGATAAAGCCCATGAGNTCAGAAAGACAAATCAAGAAAATAATTCCAAGGCTTCCCTGGTGGTTCCGTGGTTAAGAATTGAACTTGCAGTGCCACGGACACTAGTCTGATCCCTGGTCCAGCAAGATCCCACATGCCATGCAACAGCTAAAGCCCATGAGCCACAACTACTGAACTTGCATTCTAGAGCCCGAGAGCCACAACTACTGAGCCCATGCACTGTAACTACTAAAGCCCACTTGCTAGAGGCTGTGCTCTGCAGCAAGAGAAGCTGCGGCAGTGAGAAGCCCACGCACAGCAACCAGAGAGTACACGAGAGTAACCCTCTCCTCACAACTAGAGAATGCCTACATGCAGCTACGAAGACTCACCACAGCCAAAAAAGTGAAATTTTTTAAAAAAGCCTTAAAAAAGGAAAATAATTCCATTCACAGTTGCATCAGAAAGAATAAAGTACACAGGAATAAATTTAACCCAAGAGGAGGAGGAGTCAAGATGGCAGAATAGGAGAAGGCAGAATTCACGTCTCCTCACACGTACATCAAGAATACATCTACAAATGGAACAATTCTCACAAAGCACCTGCTGAATACTAGTGGAAGATCTTGGACACCTAAAAGGACAAGAAAGGTTCCCATGCAACTGGGTAGGACGAAAGAAAGAAAAAAAAGAAAGAAAAGAGGAAATGGGAAGGGACCAGCACCCCTGGTGGGGAGCTGAAGGTGAGGAGAGGTTCCTGTAACTCAAAGAAGCACCCTCCCAGTAGGGAAACCCACTGGGACAGAAAGGGACCTTTCGTGATCAGAGGGGAACACGACTGATCTGTGGAGGGCAGGACAAAGTAAGAACTGTGCTCATGGTCTGTGCTGCTCCCCTGCACACCCCAGCCTGAGTTGTGTGTCTCCTGGTACAGAGCAGGGCTGGGTGCTGGAAAGTGGGGTTTGGAGAGCAGACCCAGGGAGGGACAGCTGTTGGCTGTGAAGCAACATCTCCTGGAGTAAGGAGCTCCACAATCTGGAAAGTTTGGGGGAAGAAGCCTGGGTCACCATAGGAGCAAGTGCCATTGTTGAGTGGCGCACAAAGGGCAGAGCCCCCATTGCAGGGCCCTTTCCCACCCAGCAGCCCCTTGCCTGTACGGGCATTTGGAGGGGCACCCATCTGAGCAGGCCTTGTGAATTGATCTGACAAACACAACTGTAGCCAGATGTTGGCCTTGAAAGGCCTCGTGGCTTCCATTTTCACCATTTTGGAACACTGTCCTCAGACTGCCGTGTGAAGAAGCCAGGTCCAGCCTGGAGGAGAGAGGACACATGGAACAGAGACAAGTGCTCCGGCTGAGGCCTCCTGTACTAACATGCCAGTGCTTGCACCAAATATTTGACATACAGATGAAGCCATCTTACATTACCCTGTCCCAGGCAAACCACCAGATGACTACAGCCTCATGAGTAAACTCAAAATGAAACTAGCTGTCCTGCCCATCTACTCATAACTCAAATTGTTGCCTCACAGAACTTGTTGTTCGAAGGCATTATGTTTATGGTGGTGTTACAGTGCAATAGACAGCAGATAGAACTCCACAAAACAGTCACATATTATTTTTTTTTAAAGGGAAGTGAACAATACAATTGACAATAAAATCGTTCTATAGGGATGTGCTTTTAAGTGGCAAAGAGGCCCTGGATATCGAAAGTAAAAACTGTCACTCAGAAGTTAATGAGTTATCATATCATTATTCATTAAAAACTTACATATTTCTCAATATTTCAAAGCTAAACTTGAAGAGAAATTTATTAAAAAAATTTTAATATTATAATTTTACATTTATTAAAATCAAAGAATTTAAAAATATNAAAACTGTCACTCAGAAGTTAATGAGTTATCATATCATTATTCATTAAAAACTTACATATTTCTCAATATTTCAAAGCTAAACTTGAAGAGAAATTTATTTAAAAAATTTTAATATTATAATTTTACATTTATTAAAATCAAAGAATTTAAAAATATTAACTTACCTTGGTTTTACTGCAATATCCTGAGGCAGTTTCATAGTGAATCTGATCTTTCATTTCTAATATTTTGGGGCCATATGATTCTACAACAATATATAGACCAATATTTTCTGGATAGACTAGTTGAGCCCAAAGGGACAGGCTTTGTCTCTTGTCCAAAAGGTAAGTAAAATTAAAAATATTATTATGAAATGCCATGTAGGGGCACTTTTCTTTTGTCTTGAAAGTTATACTTTGTGCTTCCAGTTTTAAGGGATAGTCCTCTGCATATATTTTGCCATTTTCAAAAACATATATGAGATACATATGACCAGATGCTTTAAAAGAAATTAATGATTTTACTGTGCTATTTGTCCATAAATGTAGCTTTATTGCATCTTTGATTTTAATCTTGAAATAAAACATTACATTGTTTTCCATTTTTACCACAATATTTCCATAATAATCTGGAAAAAAAAAAAGAGAAAAGTTTTTGTTACTCTAAGTTAAGATAAATCCATGCTGACATGGACTGTAGCCAGCCAGGCTACTCTGTCCATGGGATTCTCCAGGCAACAATGTTGGAATGGGTAGCCATTCCTTTCTCCAGGGGATCTTCACAGCCCGGGGATCGAACCTAGGTCTCCCACATTGCAGGTAGATTCTTTACCACCTGAGCCACCAGGGAAGCCCCTACTTAAGTGCACTATTAACGAAAATAATTTCTTTCACAATGATATTTATATACTTTGAGAAAATCAAGGTGTGCAGACACAAACCCATAACTTTACATGATGTTTGAGAGCAGCTCTCTCACTTCATAGCAGAGCATTTTGTTTTTTTCTGCATACCTTTCTTCTTGCATTCACTGTATGACTTTTATAATCACAGTAACATACAAGAAAGAGCTTGAATTAGTGCATTAAATAATAATAAGGATGAGTATGACAGAAATGGTATTATTAGGAAGTATTGTGATATGGACCAAATTATGTCCCCTCAAAAATGCCTGTGTTGAAGCCCTAACTCTTATTGTGACTGTATTTGAATGTAGAGGCTCTGACGAGGTAATTAAGGTTAAACGAGGTCAGAAGGATGGGGCCCGAATCCAATATAACTGATGTCTTTATCAGGGGAGGAAGATACACCAGAGATCTCTTTCTCTCTCTGCCGGCACAAAGGAAAAAGGCTATGTGAGGGCACCGTGAGAAGGTGGGCACTGTCTCTAAGCCAGTCAGAAACCAACCTGGATGGCATCTTGATCTTGAACTTCTAGCCTCAAGAACTGTGAAAAAATACATTTCTATTCTTTAAGCCACCTGGTCTGTGATATTTTTTTTATGGCAGCCACAGTGTTTGCATGCTCAGTCGCTCAGCTGTATCCACCTCTTTGTGACCCCATGGACTTTAGCTTGCCAGGCTCCTCTGTCCATGGAGTTTTCCAGGCAAGAGTACTGAAGTGGGTTGCCATTTCCTTCTTCAGGGGATCTTCCTGCCAGGGAGCGAACCTGTGTCTCCAGCATCTCCTGCATTGGCAGGCAGGTTCTTTTTACCACTGAGCCACCTTAGGAAGCCCAGCAGCAATAGTAGGCTGATGCAGTCAGGATGAAGAAAAGGTGGCAGGGAAGGAGCTAGCACCTTTTCAGGTTCGCTCTATAAATAATAATCAACTTTCTCCCCTTCATAGAGTATTATAACTAAGTTACAGATGTTCATAAAGAGTACATTTCTTAACCTCTTTGATTCTATAACCATATCTATAAAATGAACAGATGGACTAGTTGGTTTCATAGCTTTCTTTTCAGATATGACACTGTGTACAGCTCTCGGGATTACACTTTCTTTAATTTTCAAAAACAACACTTAGAAAGGACTAGTTGAAAGAAGAGGGGTGAATAAAAGATTTAGGGAGATTCAGAGTGTTTTGTGCTTTTGCACCTCACATTTGGAATCTAAATAATTAAATGACATTTTCACAAATGGCCATAAATTATATTCTAATCAAACTCAAATCACAAATGCTGTTTTTTAGGATCAGAATATTATAGTAAGTGTCAACATACTCCTATTTTACTATCACATTGCTCATTAAAACACTATTAAGTGAATTTTGGATTAAACATGAAGTTAAGATGAAAATTAGAAATTATTTTTTAAAATAATGAGAATAAGAACACTGTATATAAAAGTTTGCATAATTTTTATATAACACTCTATATAAAAGAATCATTAATGATAAAAGCAGAAATTAAGGAATTAAATAAAAAAGGATGTAGAGTTGATAAATAAAACAGTTCTTTTCAAAGGAAAGAAAAACAAAACCCAAAAAACCTCTAAAAATAATATAAATATCTTGCAAACCAGCAAGTAGAGACATAAACAATATTATAAATGAACAAGAGAATACAAATACAGATATGTAAGAAACTTGAACATCAAAATGTGAAGTCTTTGCCAATAAATACAAACATCTAAAACTGACTGAAGAAGAGATGAAAGAATTTAATAGGCCAATTAAAGAAAATAAAAATAATGAAGACATATAACATTCCTGATTGGGAATATATGGCAAATATGTAATCATCTATTCATTACATATTTATTGAACGCTCAACTATAGCTACACACCACTCTAGATAGTTGGGAGGACACATTAGTAAAAAAATAAAAGATTTTTTTCCCTTGTAGCTTACATTCCTTTAGGGAAGGCAACCAATAAACATGAAATAAGCAAATTATACAGTGTGTTAGGGGCTTTCCTGGTGACTTAGTGGTAAAGAACCCATCTGCCAATGCAAAGGATGTGAATTCAACCCTTGGGTAGGGAAGAGCCCTTGGAGAAGGAAATGGCAACCCACTCCAGTATTCTTGCTTGAGAAATCTCATGAACAGAGGAGCCTGGTGGGCTACAGTTCATAGTGTCACAAAGAGTTGGACACACACACCTGGTGAGTAAACACACACACTCAGTGTGTTAGGTGATTAAAGCTGCAGTGATCAAAACAATATGGATCTTGTGAAGACAGATGAGTGGGAAGGAATAGCCTACAACTGAACTCACTTAACATGAGGAATAAATACATACTAAAATTGGCATTTCAGATCTGTGGGGCAAGCTTTGCTTAATAGAAGACTGATCTGAAGGCAATACCAGGTTTCAGAGGAAAAATAAGAAATAAAATTAGGTTTCTTACTTGTACCAAATACTATAGATGAATTAAAGATTGAAACATAAGAATTATAATGTTAAACAATTAAAAAAANTTTCATGCATTGGAGAAGGAAATGGCAACCCACTCCAGTGTTCTTGCCTGGAGAATCCCAGGGACGGGGGAGCCTGGTGGGCTGCTGTCTATGGGGTCGCACAGAGTCGGACACGACTGAAGTGACTTAGCAGCAGCAGCAGCAGTATAGGAACATGATAGGAAGATAATACATAATTAATACATAAGAAATCTAGAAAATGAATCATTTACAGATAAATGAAAACAGAGCTGCTGCTTTTAGTAAGGTAGAGTAAGCTTGTCATGTCTTCCAAATTATATTTCTGTTCAGTTCAGTTGCTCAGTCTTGTCCGACTCTGTGACCCCATGAATCGCAGCACATCAGGCCTCCCTGTCCATCACCAACTCCCGGAGTTCTTAATTAGCCAAAAATAATATGTACTTACAAACAATAATATGTATTTACAAATAATTCAATGTTTTTAGAAGTGATGGATGGTTTATTCAGGCATGAAAATTATCCCTAGAATGTGGACCCCATACTGCTGAAAGATTTAAGATTTGTGGTGGAGAAAGAAATTCTCAAACATTTAAGAGTGTCTGATTTTACGTTAAGTTGGAACGCAGCAGTAGCGTGTTTTGGTTAGGCCCTTGTACTGTATGATGTGTTCAGTGTAAGTATGGGAAAGGCTGGTGAAGACTGTGGATTTATCTACATATACTGGGGCGTTTTGTGTGGGGAGGGTCCTAACACCTCATGAAATGATAAAGAAGAGCCAGGTNAGCAGTAGCGTGTTTTGGTTAGGCCCTTGTACTGTATGATGTGTTCAGTGTAAGTATGGGAAAGGCTGGTGAAGACTGTGGATTTATCTACATATACTGGGGCGTTTTGTGTGGGGAGGGTCCTAACACCTCATGAAATGATAAAGAAGAGCCAGGTACGGCAGGCGGACAAGGGTAGGCACAGAGCCTCCTCTTCCCTGCTGCATCCCAGCCCTCAGCATGCAAATAGTTTTGACCAGTTTGAGGCTGAGCTTATAGGTTGGTTGACTTGCTGGAGTATGACGTCTGGTACTAATTTCCCTACTCCTGACAGTTTATCCATTCTAATTGTGCTTTATGTTCTTCAGCTCTTGTGGAGAGGAGTTAATTGGTTTTGAGACTTTCTCTGATCACACATGTGTAATTAGTGACAAGGTGTCATTTAAAGCTTAAATAACAGAAATAAAAGTATGTTTATCTAGACTAGTGTTGATGTGGAGCAATTTAAAGATACAGAAATGGGTGGCTAGAGGTACATAGTCAGTATATAGTTGGCCCTGCTAAGGTGGAATACCCTCTCTCATACCTTGTACCATGTGCTTCCAGGAGAATGGGATGTCTGAGTGGACCTCCACCACATAGACTAGCAGGTTCTGCCGCAGCCTTGTGACCCCTGCACATGTCTGTAGGATGTAAAGTGCTCCCACGTGTTGATTATTTAATTTATGAAGCATTGTAAAAACCTCAGCATAACTCGGGTGTGCCTGGGTTTGCTCCTGTGAACACGCAGCTTCCTTTTACGTGTCTGACTCCTCGGGAGCTGTCCTAGGGACTTCTCACAGTTCCCTGCCGGTGGCTCCTGGCTCCTAGTCTCCAGCTTTCGGGGCCACCCTGAGTCCTGGAGTCGGGGTGCCCAGTCCTGGGGTCCCTGTCCCGCATCTTCCTTGTGAGGTGCTTTCTAGGTTCAGGGTCACGTTCGCCCTCACAGCTGCCCTGTCACACATCTAGAGTAGTGTGTCAGACCTGGCGCCTCCTTTTCTCTCCTGAAACCAAATTCCTAGGTCATAAAATCTACCTGTACACATAATTTAAAAAAAATCATTAATGCCCCACTTGTAACATAAAAAGAAATAAAAAGTGATTTTTGGATAAAATAATATGTATTTTAAAAGGTAATGTTTGGGATATATGTGGCAACACAGAGGAACCTTGAAGACATTATGCTAAACGAAATAAAGCAGATACAAACTGTACGATTACACTTAGATGAGGCACCTAGGGGAGTCAAATTCAGAGAGATGGAAGTACAGTGAGGGCTCCCAGGGACTTTGAGAAGGGGGGATAGGGGAGAGATTATTTAATGGGTTTGGAGTTTCAGTTTGAGAAAGTAAAAAAGTTCTGGAGATGGATGGTGGTGATAGTTACATAAAAACGTGAGTGTACTTAATGCTACTGACTGTATACACTTAAAAATGGCTTAAATGGTAAATGTTATGTGATAAAAAAAATTTATTAAACTAAAAAAATTAATTGGAAAAAAGACAATGTTTGGGCACAACTATATCAGATAAAAATAGCCTCCATAGATTTCCAGAACATTCCTCCAAGGGAGTGAAACAGTGTGCAGTGTCGACTTGAAACCAAGGAAGTGATGTCCAAGATCTTAAGACTCTGTAAGGAACAGAGCTCACAATTTCAAAGACTTTTTTACCTGCTCTCCCTAGGCCTTCCAACTCTACAAAAGACTGAGAGTCATGCCAGCTGCCTTAATCCAGACCACTGAGGCTTTCTACTTTCTTATCTATGCTACAGAGGTGTGGTCCTTTTCTTCCTGAATGCTTTAAAATCATAAGACAGGACCGAACATGTCTAAAGTAACGTCAGTCACCACCACTCCACCCTGACTCTGAAGCAGTGTTGACCAGTTCCTTAAAGAGGGGGTAAAAAATGGGATAGACAATTTCAGAAGTATGTGAAAGTGACAGCAGTGGAAGGGAGACTGATCTGAGCTTAATCCTTTTTTTTTTTTTTTTCTCTTTTGGCCTTCCCATGAGGCATATATAGGATCTTAATTCCCTGACCAGGGATCAGACTGATGTGCACTGCAGTGCAAATATGGAGTCCTAACCATTGGGCTGCCAAAGAGTTCCCTAATCCTAACGATTTTTAATCTTTATTCAGATAAGTTTTTTAAATGTGATGTGATCCTAGGGAGAGAATTTAAGAGATAACTCTTAGAATTAGAAAAAAGACAAGCTCTGTGGTGTGCCTTAGAAAGACTGAAGGAGAAAGGAGGCCAGAAGGCTTTTGGTAAAAGGGTTCTCTAGCCAGCATCACTAGCCTGAAAGAATTGTAGTGAGGAGAGGTTAGAAGAAGGTAGAATTTCTGTGGAAGGATCAGTCCTTTATCACTTTAAAATTAAGGGCAAAATCAAGAACCTAAGTAAGAACTAATAATGCTCCAGGGTCATTATCAAATTACCCAGAATCCTAGTGATTTAAATAATACTTTCTGAAGTTATCCCTTCCTATTTTAAGACGAAGTCTGTCTTAAACATCAAAAATTCAGCCTTAATTGAACTAGCCTTTTGCTGGGTGTATTTATTCATTTTGGACTATTTTTCTAAATTCATGCAGTTCAGCTGTTGACTAGAAACTCCATAACCCACACCTGTCTATCTGCATGTACATTCAGCTGATGGGTGATTTTATCACCAGATGAATCCAGGAGTAAGTTTAGAAGAGCATGTATCACCTCCTCCCTTTAAAAAAAAAGGAGAAGAAAACGTGGAAACTTAATGATGCCTCAGAAGAGCATTAACCACAACCAGGGGTCTGCATCTGTGGAGACCTTGCTACCACTTTGTACCTTCAAAGTGCTGTCCTGAAGCATTAGGCAGCCATGCAGGCACGCTGGGGACCCCAGTCGGGCCTTCCCGAGCCGTCCCGACCAGAGCAGAGGCAGTCTGCCTCCTTCAGAGATGGGCCAGGTCCTAACAGTTCACAGTCCACTGTGTTCATCCACCCTAGCCAGGAACCAGGGGTCTGAGGGAGTGGTGACCTTGGTGTGCCAAGAATGAGCCTCCAAGAAAGCTGTTCAGAATGGTATTTGGATTTGGGTGGAATGAATAAAAATTACATCAACCAACAGATTAAACATCTTTCATAGTTCAAGAAGGACGAGAATAATTTTTGATAATTTGAGAACTATCTGGCATGGATATTATTGTCAGGGTCACTAATAACTTCAAGTTATGTAAAAATTCTAGTGATTTATTTTTTAAGATTAAGTTCATTTTAACTTCTATAACTTAGGGATTATTTGAAAGAAAGTGAAGTCACTCAGTCGTGTCCGACTCTTTGCTACCCCATGGAGTATAGCCCTCCAGGCTCCTCTGCCCATGGGATTTTCCAGGCAAGAATACTGGAGTGTGTTGTCATTTCCTTCAGCCAGGGGATCTTCCAACCTAGGGATCGAACCTAGCTCTCCTGCGTTGCAGGCAGATGCTTTAACCACTGAGCTACCAGGGAAGCATCTCAATCCAGATTGGTTTTGACAGATAATTCCTCTGAAACATTTTGCCAAATCTCATCTAAACAATACTGTGTTAAGGATGAACTTTGTTTTAATCAAAGGAAAATTATTTTTGGAAAAAAACAAACAGAAAAATAATCAGGTCTTAAGAATTTTTAGAGTTAGAAAATGTTTTCCAAATCAGGGGTTTCCAAGCCATCAGCTACCTTCCCTCCGTTAGAACTCGTCTTTTTCTACCCCTTGGTGGCTGTTAAATTCCCTTTTCTCAGTCTTGACTTTTATGTGTCTTAGTAGTGCCGTGTGTGATTACCGGCACCATGGAAACCCATCTCAATGAAATGGAAAGACTGGCCGTTTAAAAAAACAAACAGAGCCAGCTGCCCATGCCTCCTAGAGTCCTGCCAGGCCAAAGGTCTGCCCTCCGCTGGTTAGCTGCTGGGGAGGCAGGCAGTACCCATGCCACGGCTTTAATCGCAACAGGAACCTTATTAGTAGAGACAGTGGGCTGCCCAAGATATTAGTCCCTAAAAATGTTGGCAGGCAAGGCGATTCTGTGTTTTCACTTCAAGTACATCTTAGAGCTGTTTTACTTCAAAGCACAGTTGATGAGATTTAACATGTTAAAATGATATTTTGAGGTTGCCCTAATCAGCACTTGTCTTAATGGCTATATAAAGTCCTATTTCAATATTAAATGATGTAAAGGGATTAATTTTATGTGCCAAATCTGTAGGCTTAGTTTTCTGCTATCTGTAGTCACCTCACTGGACTTGCTGGTGTACTGTACTCATGTAAAACTTTCTCAGGGAATGCCCTGCAGTGCTGACTTGCTTTCTTAGCAAAAACAAAGATGGAGAAAACACAATTATTGTAAAAAAGAAAGAAAAAAACCAAACCCTCAATCCATTCAGATTTCTGTTCATCGTTCTTTGAAGTCAAAGGGTAGTATAAAGTTTTGATTTTCAACAAAATCTGAGATTATCCATTAACTACTCTAGCAGCCTTCTACTGCCTTTCAAATGTACGTGTAATTTTTAAAGGGACCAGATTTTTTATTTGTGTTTGCCTTAAAAAAAAAAGTATATTTAAGTAGAATACACTGAAATACTCCATCTTAAAGTGTTATGGAGTAACTTTTCGGGTGTTGAAAGGATGTGTTCTTAGAAATTAAATTGCATGCAAGGAAGAAGCAACAAGCTGAACCTGCTAATCTCAGGTTAGAAGAGATTAACTTGCTCAGGAAGAGCAAGAGAGCAGAAGTGCTCGGAACTCAGCCTCCCTGTGGGGAAGTAGGAAGCTGGAGAAATTCTGAGTTCCACAGCCCCTGAAAATATGGTGCAGCATTTATTATCTCATTTTTGAAGGTACCATGTAAATGTAAATGACACAGGTCCCTTGTCCCCACCAAAAGGAGTGCAACAGGACTACCTGTTACCTGCCTCCTTCTCAGCTTGATGGTGTGGATCTGACGAGGAGGGCAGAGGATCGGGAAATGAGATGCCCACAGACAAGGAAAGGTAATGACTGCTGCCTGGAATCTGTTCTCTCTCTCCCAAAGGGCATAGTAACTGCAATAACAGTGGGTGATAAATAGGGTTTTGTTTTTCCCCCTCGGTTCTGCAGAGGCAGTTGTTCCATTAGTCCCATAGCCTGCAGTGCTCCCCTGGCCTGTTTTTATCCTGCTTTCCTGGCCTTCCTGAAATACTGCCTTTGTTAGCACTTGCTACTTGAGTCAGTCAGCTGTTACTACAAGTCTGCTGTCAGAAATAAAGTTGTTTCTGTTTTACATCTTCAGTAGTTTTCCTCCTTTAACTGCTATCCCCTAATGATACATAATTTAACTTGTATGTACCAAAGTTTTATCTTTTCGTAATAAATTATGTAAAAGATATTAAATGAAGACCACCCATCCCCTTAAAATGGTGCCGGTGGAGGGGAGGACAGTGAGGCTAATAACTGTTTATCACATGGCCAGATAACACGCACTTTTAGAAAGCAGTACTCTAGGTGATTATTGGACTTTTTCTTTTTTTTTCCCCACACTGCCAGTCTTGTGGGATCTTATTAATAGTTCCCCAACCATATATCGAACCCAGGTGGTCAACCCCAAGTCCTCGTCACTGGACTGCCAGGGAATTCCCTAGTTATTGCATCTTTTGGACCAGTGAGCTCCTTGTTTTGCAGCTGCGTAGTGTCACTGGATTTCAGGGGCTTCCGTAGATAAAGTGAGTTGGGGCTTCCGTAGGTAAAGTGATGGCCCTTCTGTTGGGCCATCTTCTGTCGTGAAACCATTCGTCCAGGAGAAGCTTGAGTTTCTAGTGCACTGCATCAGCTGTATTGGAGCTGGTTTCACATGATGGCTGTCTGCTGAGCTTCCTGCACAGTTGACTCTCTGAGCCAGAAGACTCAGCCTGGCTTCTCAGTGACGTCCCAGTGTCTGTAACTGTGGCTCCCCTGTCAGGAAGAAGTGAGAGGGGGAGAAGCCAGGCTGAGGCCAACGCCGTGAGAGGGTCACTTTCTTGGGCACTGGCCCTGGGCTCTAGCGAGTGGGGAGGAAATTCTCCCTTCACTTGGCTGATTGGAATTGTGTCCTCCATGGAGAGAGGCTGGATCGCCCTTTACTTGAAGTGGGGATGGATAGGAGGGAAGGGAGTAAACCGTGAGCTCGTGTGTCTTGTCCCCTTCTTTCACCCAAGGATCAGGAGTGAGAAGCTATGATGGGATTTAAGTTCTTGGTTATCTTTGGATAACAAAACAAAAAGAGGGTTTCACCCAGTCCAGAAATGGCTCCTGTGACTGATGAAGTTCAGTTGTTGTTGGAATGTTGGAAAATGTTGCAAGAGCAGGCAGCACCCAGGCTCTGGTCATCCCTGAGAGGTGCGCAGCCCTGGAGTAAACACATGTTTAGAATAGAAATAGAAGACTAGTTCCTGCCCTAAACACACTTCCACATTTGGATAAAGTCGGTTTTAAAACCACTGTTCTAAAAACCCTGTTGAAGTGAAATGTTAGTCACTCAGTTGTGTCCGACTCTTTGCGACCCCATGGACTATAGCCTGCCAGGCTTCTCTGTCTGTGAAATTCTCCAGGCAGGAATACTGGAGTGGGTTGTCACGCCCTCCTCCAGGGGATCTTTCTGACCCAGGGATCAAACCCAGGTCTCTAGCATTGCAGGCAGACTCTTTACCGACAAAGCCACTGGCGAAGTCCATCCCCTGTGTAGGTAGTGGCTTCTAATAAGAGCTTTGTATTGGTTTAAATAAGTTAGGTTAAATATGGGAACATCTGGTTAACATTTTCATGTCCCAACCCACGTGACTCTTATTGGAAATACCAGTTTCGCCAGTACTCGTGCCTTCTGCTAAACTCAACTGTGTGCCAGTCTCCAGAGGATGAAGAATGGGTGGGGATTCCGGGAATAGTTGCAGCAGTAGTGGGGGGCCCAGGCTGGTAGAATACACCAGCTCTCCCACGGGCTATTTCCTCAATGAGGAAGGATCTGTCGGACCAATAGATGCCGCCTCCCCAGATGCTGTTCTCCAGTTCCCTTACTTCCTGCCCAAACAAAACCAAAAGACAAATAAAATAAACCACAGCTTAACTTTGAAAATTTTGGCTGAGGGTAGTAAAGGAGGTATTAGAAGCTGAAGTTCTTGCTTTATTTCAACAACAATAACAAAATTCAATGAAATAAGGCCCATTATAGCTGAAGAAGTAAGTTTCCACTTACGCATAATTTGAATTGACCAAATGTACCATTATTTCGCAAGACCCCCAAACATTTATCCTCATTATTCCTTTTAAGGATTACAAAGTGTAGAGCAGGGGGAAGAAAAATAAACCACTAGTAAAGGATAATAGTCTGGCAGGTCTGTGTTCTTAGTTTCATCAGAAGAGTGACTAGCATATTCAGCCTGGTTTGAACACTAAAGAGTGTCTCTTAACAGATTATACTGGATCCTCTGAATGATTCCTAAAGTGGATTAATACATGAGAGTCTGAATTCAAATTCCAAATAAAGCTGATGAATTCCCATAATTACATCTCACCTGCCTCAGATCAGATCATTTTCTCCAGAACTGAGCTGGAATCCATCTCTGATAAGGACCTGGAGGAATTTGCCAGTTTGAAGTCACTTTTATCAACAGCTGTTTTATCTTTGTGTCCACAAGGGAATTTCTTAGACCAGCACTCTTCAATAGAAATATAATGCAAGACACATGTCATTTAAAATTTTCTTGTCATGTTTTTAAAAGTTAAAAAAAAAAGAAAAAAGACCTCAGAAATGAAATGTTTTCTTAATATATTTTATTTAGCCAATATAGCCAAAGTATTATTCCAACAAATAATTGGTATTTTGAAATTATTGAGATATTTTACATTTTTTTCCCCACTAAGGTTTCTAAATTTTCGGTGTGTTTTACACTTAAAGCACATCTCAGTTCAAATTAGCCACATTTCTGACGTGGGTGTGTGAGGCGGCAGCTGGAGGTGAGGCTTCATCTGACAAACCAGGAGTCTGAGCTTTACGCTGAAGGCTGCCAGGCCATAGTGGTGGAGCAGTGTTTTTTAAAATTTTGAACTTCATCTGGTGGTCTCAGGGAATGCAGGTTAGAGATTTAGGAGTGAGGACTCTGGCCCATGGCACGTTCAAGCGGGTGTAGGGATCCAGGGGAGGAGTGATCGCCCAAAGTAAAAAACAGTGTGGGGAACGTGGACCAAGGGAGGCTGTCTGAGAGGTTTGGGAGGACAGATCATCGGAACTGAATGGTGGCTATTGGATTTGAGGGGAGGGGGTGGTCTAGGGTGGTCATCCAGTTTTTACCTGGGTGGCTGGGTCAACAGCAGTAGTGGTGGCTGAAAGGGAAGGAGGAAGGTTGTAAGCCTGCCAGGCTCCTCTGTCGGTGGGATTCTCCAGGCAAGAATGCTGGTTGCTGTGCCCTCCTCCAGGGGATCTTTCTGACCCAGGGGTTGAGCCCAGGTCTCTTATCTCCTGCATTGGCAGGCAGGTTCTTTACCACTAGCGCTACCTATGACGCCACAAGGGCTGGGGAGGGCACTCAGTACTTAAGGTGCCCATGAAGGCTAGGCAGAAAGGCTAGGGGATGTAAAGGTTAGGTAATCAAGGACAGCTTTATAGAAAAGGCGGGACTTGGGCAGAGTCTTAGAGAACCAGAGGCGGCAGCAGAAATGTAGGCAGATGAGAAGGTGTTGGACATGTTTAAGTGACACCATGATTAAACCTTCCTGCCGGGCCAGATGAGATCAAAGTTGTAGATGTGTTGTGTTTGGCACACATGGGGTTGGATCACGCAGTGTTCTAAATTTAAGATAGATGCCAACATTTCCACACAAAAATCCAGATTTCTCACTTTTCTTTAAAAGGCAGCCAAGAGGTTGATTTGACAGTGCAGGAGGTTCTATACATACGGTAATGATGGCACTGAGTGTACGCGGCCCCTCTCCAGCAAGTCTCTTTTGCTCCTTTCTGCTGTTTACCTGAATCCTGTAGACATTTGAGTTTTCTGAGTCAAGGATTGGTAGGTAATATAGTTACAGAGATAGATCAGTGACAGATTATGGAGGGCTTTTAATACCAAAGTAAGGGGTATAAATGTAGTCACCTGATGTATAAGGGATCAATGAGATTGAAGCCGTGTTTAGGAGAGTTGCTCTGTTCGGGTTGTTGGATGGGCTTCCCTGATGGCTCAGAGGTTAAAGCATCTGCCTACAATGTGGGAGACCTGGGTTCGATCCCTGGGTTGGGAAGATTCCCCTGGAGAAGGAAATGGCAACCCACTCCAGTATTCTTGCTTGGAGAACCCCATGGACAGAGGAACCTGGTGGGCTACAGTCCATGGGGTTGTTGGATATTTATTTATTTGGCTGTGCCAGGTCTTAATTGTGGCGTGTGGTATCTTCGTGTGGGATAGGTCCCTGTGTAGCATGTGTAATCTAGTTCCCTGACCAGGGATTGAACCTGGGCCCCCTGTGTTGGGAACACAGCATTTTAGCCACTGACCATCTCCTTGGAGAGTTATCTTGGACCACTGTGAAAATACAAAAGTGAGGGAGAATAGGTAACCAGTTTTGAAAGGGAGAAGAGAGATGGGATGGTGTTGGTTACCCAAGTAGGCCTAAAACTGTAAAATGGAGGTCTTCTATGCAGTGCCGTCCAGAAAGGCTGCAAGTACCACAAGCAGATCATCTGGGCCAGCATGCTTTCTGGGAAACTGGCTTTGCGGGCTTTCAGAATTCAGGCCAGTGTTTGGTGTAGGGGACAGTGAGTCTGATTGTTTGAAAGAACTGTTTGATATAATCGCTCTGTGATTGCAGAGAAGGCAGCGGAAGTACAGACACGCCTTTTCTCCTTGCCATGAGCACACATAGGTGAGCATGAGAAAGTGGTGGTGCTGAGCAAGGAGTGGAGAGTGTGGGACTTGGGGACTGTGGGAGCAAAGCTTGTGTTAGACAGTGGGTACTGAGCCACGGGTTCTGTATAGCACCCAGTAGAGCACCTGCTAGTCACACTCCTTTTGAAACAGTGGGTTGTAGATCTGCAGTCACTATTCTAAGTAGACTGTACATGGAGGGAAGGCTTCTTCAGCAAGAAGGCTAAAATTAATCACTCTTCACTGTGAGTCAGGCCCTAAGTTCTTTACATAGATATTTTACTTAATCCTTATAAGCACCTTCTTGAAGTACCAGTGCCGTCTCCATTTTACAGACAAGGAAGCTGAGGCCCTAGAGGTTAAGAACTTAACTAAGGTCATAGGGCTAACAAGGGATGGAAACAGGACTTAAATGCAGACAATCTCTCATGCCTTTCTTTTAACCACTAGGTACCTTTCTTTTAACCACTGTGCTAAGCTGCTTCTGTATTTTTATCTGTCCTAATGCCACACAAGGGGCTTCCCTGGTGGCTCAGAGGTTAAAGCGTCGGCCTGCAATACAGAAGACCTGGGTTCGATCCCTGGGTCTGATCCCTGGGTCGGGAAGATCCCCTGGAGAAGGAAATGGCACCCCACTCCAGTACTCTTGCCTGGAGAATCCCATGGACGGAGGAGCCTGGTAGGCTATAGTCCACGGGTTCGCTAAGAGTCAGACATGACTGAGCAACTTCACTTTAATGCCACACAAATAGGCAGATCCTCAGATAGAGAGCCTTATGCTTTTATCCTGGAAGCTCCAGTGTAACTTACTTCAGTTTGGTTTAGGTCCTCCTAGAAGAGATGAGACTCCAGAATTGAGCCTTCAAACTGCCTTTCAGGGGAGCAAATGATGGGCCAGGTCCTTGGGTGACCTTGTGGCGTGGTGTGTTCAAAGGTCTCTTCTCTTCCTTTAGCTCGTAGCCCAATGATAACTGATAAAGGGTGTGCTGGTTACCTTTTATTAGGTTTTTAAAGCCCTCTTATAAAAATTCTTATTTATACAAGCTAAACCACGTTGCATTTTCTTCATGTGTTCTCATGAAAAATTATCATAGACAAATTTTTATAAAAATTTTACTTTGGAAAGAGAGTCTATATTACATGTACAAAAAAAGGCATTTGTACCAAGCCTCAAAACTTTTCAAGTTTTCCTACCACATTTAGTGTGCCTTCTTTCTCTTTGGCCTACAGATGAAACATGTGAATGAAAGGTTTCAAGATGAGAAAAATAAAGAGGTGGTTCTCATGTGCATCGGCATCACTTCAGGAGTCGGACGGCTGCTCTTCGGCCGGATTGCGGATTATGTGCCTGGTGTGAAGAAAATTTATCTCCAGGTACTTTCTTTTTTTTTTTTTTTAAACATCTTGTACTATGTAAAGTTTAAAACCTCATTGATGAACCTCCCATGTACCCATCCCACAGTGCCAAGCATTATTGCATGCATTTCCAAGGGAACTCAGAAGTATAGGGAAATGTCTTCAGGTCAGCCTCTGTGAGTGGAGATGGGCTTGTGGTGTTGCCTTTTTTTTTTCTGTTTTGCTGTGCTGGGTCTTGGTTGTGTGGGGCCTGCTCTCTGTTGAGGTGCGCAGGCTTCTCGTTGCGGCGATGTCTTGCCGCGGAGCACAGGCTCTGGGGTGTGCGGCTTCGGTGGTTGAGGCATGTGGGCTCAGTGGTGGTGGTCCCCAGGCTCTCGAGCGCAGGCTCGATAGAAGTTGCTCTGCGGCATGTGGGATCTTCCTGGACAAGGGATTGGACCTGTCCCCTCTGCGTTGGCAGGTGGATTCTTTACCACTGAGCCGCCAGGGAAGCCCTTACCGGTACTTCCTTAACAAGCCTTTCTTCCTCTAGCAAATTCATCCTTGTCACCTAACGGCTCATAAATGTACTTATTTACTTAACTTATTCCGTAAACATGATAACTATTTTCTAGACCTTTTAACAAGCAGCTTTTCAAGGGCAAAATCAGTTATGGGGTCTGGGTTTTTTCTTCGGCTGTGCTGCACGGCATGTGGGCTCTTAGTTCCCCGACCAGGGGTTGAACCAGTGCTCCAGTTTGCAGAGGGCGCTCCGAGTCTCGACCACTGGACTGCCAGGGTAGTCCAGAGTTTGGGGTTTTCAACATGAGAAATTGGCGAACAAACAATATTTTTTGTTCTGTCATGGAACTGCACCAAACCAGAATGGTTCTCTGTCTCTTGCTTTTTTTCTAAGAATGCTTTATTTTTGACGTAGTTCTCATGGTCATGTGCCTTTTTGCAGCACCCTGTGAAATTCAGGGGTGTGCATGTCTTTTGAGTTTCTTCACTGCAGATTGCCTTCTGGGTGTTGTGGGCTGTGCTGTCCTGAGACCATACTGTTGTTCACTTCACAAGTATTTAAGTGACTCCTCCATGCCCGGTACTGTGCTAAATGCTACAGATGAAACACCATCTGTGCTCTGTGACGAATGGTCTCTGGGCGAGACAGATAAAGCTGTGTTGCAGCACAGTGGAATAATGGGGCTAGGCGGGGCCACAGAAACACAGGCACGAAGCAGCTGAATCACTAGAGGAGGTCTGATCAGGCTCCCTTGGCTGGCGGACTGTTGAGAGGTGACAGTTAAATAGATAAGGAAAACAGAAGAGAGCTGCAAGCAGAGGAAGCCACATGGGCAAAGAGATGGAGATGTGACATTGTGTGCTGTGTCTGGGAAAGTGTTTGAGTGGACTAAGGAGAGAGTAGTAGGTTGACTGGCTGGCGAATAGGCAGGAGTCAGGTAGGGAAGGGCCTTTGTGAGCACAGAAGAGGCTGAGCTCAATCCTGAATCTACCAGGAGCCATTCAGGATTTTTTTATACAAGGGCGTGACAAGAGTTGTATTTTATAAAGCTTAACCTAGTAGCTGTGAAGGGTGAATACAGAGGAGGAGGGGCCAGGGTTCATCCAGTCACAAAAGGCTACATCTTGTGTGGTTCCCTGTATACCTAGTGTCCCGAACTGGCTGATCCAGGAACAGAAAGTGTAGATCCGTGGTTGCTGGTGGCTGAGCAAAGGAGGATCTGGGGAGTAACTGCTGCTGGCTGTGGCGTTCTCTTGGGGTGATGTAAACATTCTAAAACTACACAGTAGGTTGTGATGGTCAGTGAACCAAGCGTGCCTTTCCCCTGGCCCCCCGCTTCAAGGGGCGTGCCATCGCACTTACAGATGCGGACTTGGAGGGACAGAGGCTGCCTCACTGTGGGTGTCTCTATCGATCTAGGCGGTCAGCGCAGTAAGGAGTCTGGTCACATACCTGGAAGGCTGGGAGAGTACTACCGTTGAAAGTATCTCTGTGTTACGATCGTTCCTCTTTTTATTAACACCTCAACTGTGGGTATCTCTGTCGAGCGTTTGACAGAACAGTCTTGTTCTCAAGTGTCAAGGGAGCCCTCTAGTGGACATTTGTTGCCTTACAGACTTTCGGCTTCCTTTCACTTATTAAGAGTGGACAGGGAGGCCTGGCGTGCTGCAATTCATGGGGTCGCAAAGAGTCGAACACGACTGAGCGACTGAACTGAACTGTGCCCCAAGCACCAGCCCTGACCCTGGTGGGTGATACAAACATGATACAGACATGGTCCTTGAGTTCCCAGAGCAAGACCTGAGGCAGGGAAAAGCTGGGCATGATTGGGAACTCAAGAAGACAGGGAGAGTGGCCCGGGAAGAGGCTGGAAAGAGCAGGGCATAGGGAGGGGGGGGCGGGGGCAGATTAAACAGAGCCTTGGAATACACAGTGGAGACATTTTACTTTAAGCATAGTAGGTCCTTGTTGGAGAATGACGTGATCTTGCCTTTTGAAGTTGGCGTGGTTGCTCCGTGTGTGGAGGATTGAAGACTGCGAGGGAAGCGGGATGCAAGAGGGAGGGAGACCAGGGAGACGATAATACAGCATCCAGGTTAGAGAGGATGGAGCCCAGACTGGTGACACGATGGATGACGTCATGGCGTGTTTTATACATCAACGCTTTACTCCAAAACGGCTTTGACTTTAGAAAGGTTTCCCCTCTGGAGGTGGGACAGTCGGGTCATTTACAACGTAACGGGGCAGATGCGTTGGTAGTTCATGTAACTGCGGAGAGGAAACAGCCTTCGCTGACCTGGCCCGCGTGTGGCCGACGGTTACATGGAGGTGAGTGGAGAGGGAGCAGCTTCACTTTGGACGGAGGGTTGGCCACCGCCTGGCCGCTTTTAAGTCGCATCTAGTTTTTTTCATCCAGATGTGGCACAGCGAGCGTCACGCCTGGTAGTGCGAGCTGAGTCACAGGTGAGGGGGCTGCAGCCCAGGGAGGCCCGTGGAGCGGAGGGCTGGCCGTTAGCATCCTGTGCTGCCGGGAGCCGCCAACAGCCCTCCCCGCTCTCTCCGCTGCCCCAGCTCCCGAATGTCGCGTGGTTTTTGGTTCTTGGCTCTTCTCTGCTGTGATCAGGTCCCGCTCCGCCTGTCGGCTTATTCCTCCTCCCCCGCTGCCTCCCTGCCTGGCTGCTTGCCCTCCGGCCCCGCCGCCGTTAAGGGCTGGAATGCTTCCGCAGCTTACCTTCCTCTCCTTCCTTTCGTGGGTGCTGGGCTTTCTCAGACACACCTGCTTCTTGCTCCTGTTGCAGCTCAGCTTTGCCGGGGCAGCCCTCCTCCCTCCCTGCACCTGGGACACCAGCTCGGAGTGGCCTCCGGGCCGGGACACGGTTTGCACCATCCCGTGTGGTCTGCTTTGGGGGCACAGTCATCTTGGGTTTGGGGAGGCTGCACAGCAGAAGAGCACAGCCTCTGAAGTGAGATACAGCGTGTCTCCAGATCCTGCAGGGGGCTGTGTGAGGATTCATGGTGCCAGCTTCTGGAAACTGCCTGCCCAGGGGGAAACACTAATAAATCCTTGCTTTTGTGAGATTTTAATATTCTATTAAATACTGAGGCAGATCCTGATTTGGAACAGGTCTCAAGAAAGGAAACCTTGGTTTTTCTGATGTGGGGATCTTTGCTTATAGGTAACAGAGTTTAGGAATATATCTTACACTTTTGCTAGAGAGTTCTGAATTTAACCTTCCAGCAAGGTCTTGGGTAACCAAGTATTTTCAGCCTAACAATTCTGAATACTGAGCAAAGAGGTGATCGAAATGTATTATATATAATAATAATGGGTAAAGAGAATCTCTGCAGAGGTTCCTGGAGTACTTCATTAGGAGAGGGAAGACTGTGTCCTGGCATCTTCCCAGCCGTCTTTCTTAACTTCACAGGCCTGCCTTTCTAGTCACCAGTACATGATTGCAGATTTCTGTCTTTACTGTGTACCTGTTTCAACAGTGTGTTTCACAGGTTTGGAAGTTGTAACTCTAAAGAAAGGATCGAAAGCTTTGGATTAAGATCACTTTCCTATTGTGTCAGATTGCTCTGTGCCATGGACATACCAAAGTGTGGACATCATATCCACGTATGTAAGCAGACAAACCTCGATGAGTGCGCACAGGAAAGGCCTGGGAGGACCATCAAATTATTGAGTGGTTATTCCTGACCAGGAGAGTGTGGGTTGAGGGTGGGAGGGGGTTGAAGGAAAACTTTCATTTATTGCTGTATACATTTTTCTACAGTTTGAATTGTCAGGAATATATTCATGAGTAACTTTTGAAATGCAGAATTGTTTTTTGTAATTTAGAAAAACTTTTAGATCCGTCTTCCTCTGGAAGTCACTTCTGCTTGAAGTAGAACGGACTGAGCTGCGTTGCCCAGTTTTGTTGTTGTTGCTGCTGTTTTTTGGTCCCTTTCAGTATTATATGTTTTCTGAAAGATACCTTGGTATAAAAGGTATATGCTTTACCAAACATAAGCTACTTCTACAATGGTATCCAGATATTTAGCAGTTCCTCTGCCTTAACAAGGAATCAGACTATGATTCTCTCTTCTCACCTGGGCTGTGGCACTGGGGCTGGTTCCTCCTCCAGGCAGAAATGGTGGCGTTTACGTGCAGTAGGAAAGCTGAACAGACTTCTGGGCAGAGCACTTCACAGGACTGCGTGCTTTAGAAGAAGCCAGATGCCCGGCTGTGCCCTAAACACTTCCTTTTGGTGTGACGGACCCGAAGACCACTGCTGCCAACTAGTGGGTTTCTAACCAGAGGCTCTGAGAGTCTGCAAACTTTATATTGAATAAATTCATAGGAGCAACACTTGTTTCTAACTGTGGGCAGGAGAATATAAATTAATATAATTTGCATCTGCCTCTGAAAGTGCCTTCTGCTTATTCAGGTGCAGCTCATTTTTTCCTCTTCCGCCATTATGCTTAGATTTCTGAGCAAAACTTCCATTGACATTTTCTCCAAAAATGTTCTTTGTGACAGAAATGGGAACTGTAATAGCAAGGACCGTTTTTTTTGTTGTTCTTAGGCACATAAACTAACTGAAGCAGGGGGTTATTCTTCTAGAGATTGTAATATTATGACAGAAGATATTTCCTGTACAGTTTTAAGAAGCAGAAGCAAGAAAGACATCTCAAAAGTCAATATCTCATTAAATGAGACACATTCTAGGCTCAGTGCCGGAGCCTAGAAAAGGGTTAGGAACCTTTGAATCTCTTTTTAAAATCTAACCAGAGCTACTGTGTTTGGGGTGGGAAAAAAAGATTGTAATACTAAATTACTCACCTTTCACACTGGGGGCTTGTATCTACAGATCAGTAGGTATTTGGGGAAGTGATGAACTTCCTACATGCACAGTGCGCTAAACTTTGGTCTGTGTGACTTGTGGGTGGAGTGTTCCTGAGTGTGGGGAACAAGTATGTCCTTGTCCCCTTAGCCTGCTACCTCTGAACTTAGCTACATTTAGGGTAGCTACACCTGCTGAGAAACAGCACCATTTCTCAGTACTATTTAGCTACAAATAAGGCAGAAATAGCCAGGTGTTTTCTGAGAAATACTAAAGAATAAGTGTGTAAATTTTTATCAATTCAACTCTTAAAGAAAAACCAAGAAATTTTACTTTAACAACTAACAATTTTTATTTAACAATTATTGTTAAAATTTAATAGCTTTAAATACTGTCAAATAGTTGAAAAAGAGAATATAAATTAACATAATTTCAATTGAGCAAAGGAAAGCTTGTAGTCAGGTAAAGTATTAAGAAGTAATAATGTGCTCAAAATATATAATAAACTTTAAACTCTTATATGAGTCGGTTCAGTTCAGTCGCTCAGTCGTGTCTGACTCTTTGCGACCCCATGAATTGCAGCACGCCAGGCCTCCCTGTTCATCACCATCTCCCAGAGTTCACTCAGACTCAACGTTCAGCGAGTCTGTGAGGCCATCCAGCCATCTCATCCTCGGTCGTCCCCTTCTCCTCCTGCCCCCAATCACTCCCAGCATCAGAGTCTTTTCCAGTGAGTCAACTCTTCCCATGAGGTGGCCAAAGTACTGGAGTTTCAGCTTTAGCATAATCCCAGGGTTGATCTCCTTCAGAATGGACTGGTTGGATCTCCTTGCAGTCCAAGAGATTCTCAAGAGTCTTCTCCAACACCACAGTTCAAAAGCATCAATTCTTCGGTGCTCAGCCTTCATCACAGTCCAACTCTCACATCCATACATGACCACAGGAAAAACCATAGCCTTGACTAGACGGACCTTAGTCAGCAAAGTAATGTCTCTGCTTTTGAATATACTTTCTAGGTTGGTCATAACTTTTCTTCCAAGGAGTAAGCGTCTTCTAATTTCATGGCTGCAGTCACCATCTGCAGTGATTTTGGAGCCCCAGAAAATAAAGTCTGACACTGTTTTCACTGTTTCCCCATCTATTTCCCATGAAGTGATGGGACCAGATNTCTTCTAATTTCATGGCTGCAATCACCATCTGCAGTGATTTTGGAGCCCCCCAAAATAAAGTCTGACACTGTTTCCACTGTTTCCCCATCTATTTCCCATGAAGTAATGGGACCAGATGCCATGATCTTCGTTTTCTGAATGTTGAGCTTTAAGCCAACTTTTTCGCTCTCCTCTTTCACTTTCATCAAGAGGCTTTTTAGTTCCTCTTCACTTTCTGCCATAAGGGTGGTGTCATCTGCATATCTGAGGTGATTGATATTTCTCCCGGCAATCTTGATTCCAGCTTGTGTTTCTTCAGTCCAGCGTTTCTCATGATGTACTCTGCATATAGGTTAGGTAAGCAGGGTGACAATATGCAGCCTTGACGTACTCCTTTTCCTGTTTGGAACCAGCCTGTTGTTCCATGTCCAGTTCTAACTGCTGCTTCCTGACCTGCATAATGTATATTCTTCTCTGCTTTTTTATTTAGCGTTAATCGCATACTCTTCTCCAAGCGTAAGCTTACTTCTCATAACTGTGGATGTGGAGATGGTCTTGTGTCTGTCTGCCATGCCATTGGCCGTGGTTCCTGCTGTATTACAGACACCGCGCCCTGGGTGTAAAGCTCAGGCGACACTGGCCCCAGGCCTAAGGCCCCACCGCCTAGGGCACTTTCACACCCACCAGTGGTGCAGCCACAGTGGTCGAAATGAGGTGAGGACATAGGGCGCTTGGGCCACTCCCTGAGGTCAGCTTAGAACACAGAGGAGTTAACAAGGTGAGGGGGGTGGGGCATTTGGGGTGAGCGCTGAGCCTCATGGTGGCACCGCCAGGACTGGGTGTGGCTGGAGCCCAGCGTGGGGGTGCCCTGTGGACAAGTGCTCTCCCAGAGCCTGGCACTCATGGGCTGTTAGGCCATACGGCGGTGCCGAAGAGGAATCGTCCCTGCAGCCCAAGTGCTTGAAGCAAGTGGGGAAGGTCCCAGCTGAGAGGAGGGCAAGGCTGGGAAGACCCTGGAGGCTCAGTGCCTGGTGTGAGGGGGCTCCTGCTCCTGCCCTGACGGCGGGTGGAGGGGTGTTGTCTTTGGGACGGGAGTCCAGAGGGAGCAGGATTTGGGGAAGAGCAGAGTTTGGGTGTGAGTGTCCACCCTTGACGGGGGCTGTCCAAGGCCTGGTCATGGAGGTGTGGTGCGGTGCTGTCTCTGGAGCAGGCAGGAGGGGAGGGGACGCAGCTTGGAGGGACTCCTGTAGGCGGGACCCGGGGGGCTCAGAGGAGCCGAGGGAGGAGTGGCCTGCAACCTTGGTCGTGGGGGGAGTGCCTCCACAGAATGCAGAGGCTGGGCCCTGCGGCCACTCGGCCTGCCAGCTGGTGTTAACGTGAAGCTGTCACTCTGGGTGGAGAAGCCCGGGGCGGCTTGCACCACTCCTCCGCCTGGCCCCTCAGGAGGGGCTCTTCTCCCCAGAGAAGTGACCGCCTCCCACAGCTTCTGGTCCGCCTGGTTCCCTCCGTGGGGAGATGCCCAGTGCCCTTACGAGACACGGGGAGTCGTGCCAGGCCCTTCCTGGCCAAGCCCCTTTCACCTGGAGATTCTCCCTCTTTCAGAGCCCAACGACGAGAGCGGTGCCAACGTAGATGCCTCCAAGATGTGGCGGGACGACCGGGAGCAGTTCTACAAGGTCGCCAAGCAGATTGTGCAAAAGTCGCTGGGGCTCTGAGCCTCCCGTGCCCATGCACAGCCCCATGCAGATGCACTGCCAGGCGGTTCGCGGGGTTTCCTCTGGGACACTCAGTGACAGGGACACTCTGTGCTGGTACCAAAAAAGGCGAGCTTGCAGAACCACAGCATCTGTGTTTTTTGTACCTTCCCCACGCCAGGCAGGCTTCTCTCTGAAATGCGGGCTTCCGCAGGATGATGGCAGCCAGGCGCAGCTGGGGCGCCCTACGAGGGACTCGGGGGCCGGGCGCACTGTCACCACTGCCTCTCCCACGGGCACACCTGTGCACCCCTCACTGCTTGGAGCGGAAGCGCTGGGGGGCGTGCCAGCCCCGTGGCTTGAGCTGCTGCCTCTCCGCCTGAGGACCGGGGCCTTGTTGCCCAGGCAGAGGGCTGCAGCCGATGTCTCTGGGGCCCCTCTTGGTCCCCTTGTCCCCAGCAAGGAGCACACGACTTTGTTTCAGTACCTTGTTTCCCAAGCAGGTTTGTTTCGTTGCAGTCTAGTCATATTTTTCATTTGTTGTATGTTACACAGTCACGTTTAGAAATACTATCAGGAAAGAAATACTTTTTATAAATGTGGGTTAATGGAAAGGGGGTGCACGGAAAAGTCCCGTGCTGGCTGTAAGGCCCAGCATCTTCCCTGCTGGTGTTCGCTGCGGCTCACCCTTGAGTCTCGGGTATTAGTACGTTTCCTGGAGTGCGAGCATATGAAGCCAAGGAGGTAGTCCAGGCACCTTTTGGGTGTGCAGGAGGTTTTCTTTTCCAGTCTGAAGGCTGGGAGGTTCCGGGCGTGTGTACACAGTGGCTGTGGCAGCAGCTATGACTCTTGGGACGGAACCGCTCTCTGCAGCTCGGGAGGGGAAGGGCAGGGAGGGCTCCTCTCGGCGCAGAGCACAGGGTGTGCCTCCCCAGGCCTGACCGGCGCCTCGAGAAGCGTGGTGCGGGTCCCGGGTCCCTGTTGTGGGCAGGCGCTCAGCTGCGGTTCGTGATTTTGAGATGGTCTGCGTGCCCCGGCGTGGGCAGCTCAGCCCTGGGGGTTACGTTTCAAGCAATAACAGATCTGTTGCGTGCAGAATCACATATCTGGCCTGTTGCAAACAGGTTCGATTTAAATAGGAGTTTTGTTTTTGAAGTAAGGGACAATCTACACGACGCACGGGACACTCGCCATCGTGCTGTCCTTTGCCCTGCTCGACGTGCTGTGGGCAGGGCTCTGCTTCCTGCGAGCCCAGACGCTTGATGTTCAGTCGTTCTGGCTAAGAGGCTTCTGCGGGAACCCGAGTTCTCCTCCTCAGAAAGGGGTCGTTTACAGGTTGAAGTTCAGTCCAAGGACTGGTCCTGGGAAAGGGGTGGGGATGGAGGTGTCACACCTGGTGGTACTCACAGGCCGGCGTGGGGCTGCCGCGCCTTCGTGGAGAGGAGAAGGCGGCCGTGGGCTGGTTGTGAGGGGCGGGCACTGCAGGGCGCGGTGGCCACAGGGCAGCGAGTCTGGAGACTGCGCAGAGGCAGTCCCTCTGCAGAATGTCTTTATTCATTTGTATTAAATGAGACGAGAGAGTCCCGTAGTGTCCTTATTCTGTGACAGAGTCTAATTCCTACGGTAAAAATAAAGTTCTATTTTCCCCCTATTCTGACGGTGTTTGCCTTTGTCGTGGCGTAATGTAACTGTTTGGGAACAAAAGAGCGGCCCCCTGGGGAGCACGGGCACTGGGACCCCCACTGCCCCACCTCCCCAAGACGCCTGCGCTTCGGCGAGTTCCACTGGCTTCCTGTTCCTCCCGCCCTCTGGTCTCCCCTGATTCCCGGTGTCTGCCTCACGGTCTGTGGATGTTTTCACCAGCCTCATCGGGCAAGGGGAGACCAGCGGGCGCTGAGACGGTGCTGCTGTTCTGCCCTCAAACCTCACACCCGTCGCGGCTGCAGGTCTCGGCACGGCTGCTGACGGTCCCGGGCTGTGTTGGTGCAGAGGCCAGCTGCTGACCCCGCCATCCTGTTCCCGAGTGGCCCCGTGACGTCCTTCTGCCCCCTCCTCCCCGGCTCCACGTGTGTACGATTGGGGCTCGGCCCCTCTCCCAGCAGCGCTCATTCTGCCCTTTGCTAAGGGACTTCCGTCCCACTTTGTAGTATTTTGATCTCTGACAGGATGGTGAGGTGGGGTCCCTGATGCCACCCTGGGTTCAGGGGGTGCTCGGGAGGCCTCACAGCTGCCAGCTCTTAGAGCGAAAGGCCCAGGGGCTCCAGCACCTCCAGAAACAGCCTAGGGAGAGGTCAGGGGGGCACCAGACACAGGCTTCCAGGGACCCTCCTGGCGAGGTCACACGGGGTGCACTTGATCCACCAGCAGGGAGCTCCTAGGATACAAGGGCTGAGGGAGTTTATCTGGGGCTAGTCACATGGGCACCCTCTGCCTGGCACCAAGACCCCAGTTGCTGAGCAAGAGCAGGTGTGCAGCGCACACCTCACAGTTGTGCAGACGGTTGAGGCCCCCACGTGAGACGCCTCACCACACTTTCCCTCCTGCCTGAGGACGGTGTCCTGGGCCTGCTGTGCACATATCCTGAGCTTTTCCTGCTGGGGGGTTTAGTTAGGTTGTTTCAGGACGTTTGGTTGCTCTGAACGATTCTGTTGTTCTGGTGCCCCTCTCCCGTGGCGCTGGGCTTCCGCAGGTGTTAGGATGTTTGGGGTGAGTGCCCGCCCTCGTTCTCCTGTTTGCCTGGTTCCGGGGATGGTGGGCAGAGCTGTGGGCGTGGGAGCCTACTCCTGCCTCGTCCTGGGTGTGTCCTGGGAAGGGTGTCTCTTGGGCTCTGGCCCAGGTGACTGGAAGAAGAGAGCTCAGAGGGTCCGTTCCCCACTCTCCCGTGTGGCCGTGGCTGCTTCCTGTCTGGTTTTAGAGAGGCAGGTTGCTCTGAGGTCGTGCTGGTGTCTGCACCCCTCGTGTGTGTCAGTCAGGGGCCCTGGGTGGAGGATGGAACCCACCCTGGTAACCCCAGGCTCCCCTGCTACTGCTCCCCCCACCCCAAGGCCTGACCGCAGACGATGTGGCCAGGAGGCTGTGCCCGGGCCCTGGGTGCCTTCCCAGTGTCTCAGCACAGCAGGACACTGGACCAGCCTTTGTAGAGGGCTCAGACCCCTGGTTCCGCTCCTGTAGAGGACAGGACAGTCTGCCTTCCCCGCCCATGACTCAGGGTTCCTGGGTGTGGGCTTGCCCTGGGGCCCCCACCATCTCCTGGAGTGAATGCCTCCCAACTTCCGAGGCAGCCCTTCCAGCCTCTGTCCCATCAAGTCCTGCTACCTGGGCCCACCGTCACCCCCAGGCTCCCTCTCTGCCAGCACCTTCCCTCCTGGGGCACCGTGTACCCTGGGGCACAGACTCCACACTGCGGTCTGCTCCACCCCTGCCTTGGGGAGCCCTGCCGTGTCCCCCTCTAGCGTCTCCCCTCCTTTCTGGCAGGGGTGGGGCCCTGGGGCTCACTGCTGCATGCAGGCAGCCCTCAGCAGCCAGGTGAGCCAGTCAGGCCCCAGCACCCTGGGTTCCTCAACTGAACGGGCTGGCTGGGCTGATGTGACCCCCGTGGATGCGGCCAGGCAGGTTCCACCTGTGCCCATAGACACAGCTCCTCTGGGGTGGTCGTCCTCCAGACACAAAACACCGGGGCGTCCTCAGCCTCACCTCTTTGTTGACTGGACTTGTTGGGTGAAGGAACAATGTGTGAAACGCACAGAGCCGGGAGGTTCCGGGACGGGAGTGTCTGGTGTGACACTGAGGGGTGCTGGGCTGAGTGACCCTCAGAGCGGCAGGGGTGCAGCCCCCCTGGCCGGCACCCTGCACCCGTCCATCATGGTGGATCCCATGCTGGGGGCATCTTGCAGGGGCTCCAAAGTGACTGAGCAGCTTCAGTTGGTCTTGCTTAAACATTCTCCTGTGAGTCCCCAGGGGGTCTCGGGGCTTGCACCTCTGATCAGGATCCCAGATGAGAGCAGCTCAGCTCTGCCCTCTGAGGGGCNTATAAGTTAAATAAGCAGGGTGACAATATACAGCCTTGACGTACTCCTTTTCCTGTTTGGAACCAGTCTGTTGTTCCATGTCCAGGTCTAACTGTTGCTTCCTGACCTGCATATAGGTTTCTCAAGAGGCAGGTAAGGTGGTCTGGTATTCCCATCTCTCTCAGAATTTTCCACAGTTTATTGTGATCCACACAGTCAAAGGCTTTGGCATAGTCAATAAAGCAGAAATAGATCGAACTTTCTTGCTTTTTCCACGATCCAGCGGATGTTGGCAGTTTGATCTCTGGTTCCTCTGCCTTTTCTAAAACCAGCTTGAACATCTGGAAGTTCATAGTTCATGTATTGCTGAAGCCTGGCTTGGAGAATTTTGAGCGTTACTTTACTAGCATGTGAGATGAGTGCAATTGTGCGGTAGTTTGAGCATTCTTTGGCATTGCCTTTCTTTGAGATGAGAATGAAAACGGACCTTTTCCAGTCCTGTGGCCACTGCTGAGTTTTCCAAATTTGCTGGCTTATTGAGTGCAGCGCTTTCACAGCATCATCTTTCAGGATTTGAAACAGCTCAACTGGAATTCCATCACCTCCAGTAGCTTTGTTCATAGTGATGCTTTCTAAGGCTCACTTGACTTCACATTCCAGGATGTCTGGCTCTAGGTGAGTGGTGAGTAATCACACCATTGTGATTATCTGGGTCGTGAAGATCTTTTTTGTATAGTTCTTCTGTGTATTCTTGCCACCACCTCTTAATATCTTCCGCTTCTGTTAGGTCCAGACCCTTTCTGTTCTTTCTGTCCTTTTATCGAGCCCATCTTTGCGTGAAAAGTTCCCTTGGTGTCTCTAATTTTCTTGAAGTGATCTCTAGTCTTTCCCTTCTGTTGTTTTCCTCTATTTCTTTGCATTGATCACTGAGGAAGGCTTTCTTATCTCTCCTTGCTGTTCTTTGGAACTCTGCATTCAAATGGGTATATCTTTTCTTTTCTCCTTTGCTTTTGCCTTCTCTTCTTTTCAAAGCTATTTGAAGGCCTCTTCAGACAGCTATATTGCTTTTTTGCATTTCTTTTCCATGGGGATGGTCTTGATCCCTGTCTCCTGTACAATGTCATGAATGTCCTTGTATAGTTCATCAGGCACTGTGTCTATCAGATCTAGTCCTTTAAATCTATTTCTCACTTCCACTGTATAATCATAAGGGCTTTGACTTAGGTCATACCTGAATGGTCTANAGGTGGTCTGGTATTCCCATCTCTTTCAGAATTTTCCACAGTTTATTGTGATCCACACAGTCAAAGGCTTTGGCATAGTCAATAAAGCAGAAATAGATGTTTTTCTGGAACTCTCTTGCTTTTTCCGTGATCCAGCAGATGTTGGCAATTTGATCTCTGGTTCCTCTGCCTTTTCTAAAACCAGCTTGAACATCAGGGAGTTCATGGTTCACGTATTGCTGAAGCCTGGCTTGGAGAATTTTGAGCATTACTTTACTAGTGTGTGAGATGAGTACAATTGTGCGGTAGTTTGAGCATTCTTTGGCATTGCCTTTCTTTGGAATTGGGATGATTTCTTAAAAAACTGAACAAAGAATAAAAATTTGAAGGGGCCCAAAATATGAATAGAAAAATCAGGATAAGCACTGTAAGTGCCTGGGTCTTGTGTTAAATGAATCGGGTCCAAGAAAACATTTGTTTATTCAGCAAAACTGACTTTGTGCTATAAGCTTTCAACATTCACTCTTATCTCGCAGGAGATTTGTACTGAACACAATATGAAAAGAAAGGAAGTGCATTCTAAGCTGACCTAGTAGAGGCACAGTGGTGTGGTTGGGCATTAAACCCATTGAATCTGGCCCCGTGACGTCCTAACATTTTATTCCAGGTTCGCTGGAATTTTATCTCCTTTGTGTCTGCAGATAGAGTAAAACTATCTAATAAATAATACTAGGATTGGTCTAATTAGTTTTTCAGTAACAATAACTCCTTAACTCTAGATGGTAGACAGGAAGCATCGGGAAGTCTTTCTGCCAGGGTCACAGAGGTCTGGACCCAGGCCTGTCCTCTGGGCCTTAGTTCTTTCCAGCCTTAAGCCTGCAGGCCCAGTGCTTAGCCAGTCTGTGTCTGTTAGTCACTCAGTCGTGTCCGACTCTCTGCAAGCCCATCAAGTGTAGCCCTCCAGGCTCCTCTGTCCATGGAATTCTCCAGGCAAGAATACTGGAGTGGGTAGCCTTTTCCTTCTCCAGGGGATCTTCCCAACCCAGGGATCGAACCCAGGTCTCCTGAATTGCAGGCAGACTCTCTACCCTCTGAGCCACCAGGGAAGCCCAGAGCACTAAGCAGCACTAAGGAATTATGCTTCCACTTTAATGGACGTTGGATGTGAGGAAACGATGTTTAAGTAGAGCATAAACAATCAGAATGTGGAGATCAAGTTCTTTAGGAAAAAATGTGAAGTGCCTCTTTTTCAAAAAGCAACTCTGAGTCTTAAACTAATTCTACCACATTTACTCAGCTATATAATACAATGGTGTCAGAAAAGAAACCAACCTGGATTTTTTTTTCCTGGCCTCACTGAGTGGCATGTGGGATTGTAATCCCCTGACCAGGAATGAAACCTGTGCCTCCTGCATTAAGGTTAAGGAGCACAGAGCCTTAACCACTAGACCGCCAGAAAAGTCCCCAACATGGAGTTTAACATCTTCTTCAGGAATGCTTCTGATTGTGGGGTCAGTGGATGACATGTGTCAGAGTCACCTGGGGGGCTTGTGAAAACCACCATTGGGGGTCCCTTGTCTTCAGGTGATCCTGCTGTGCACTGCGGGTGGGGGCTGCCCCGAGGCCCTGACGAGCTTGGTGTCCCCCAGTGAGGCCTGGGCAAGCGGAGCAGATGAAGGTGGAGATCCAGAGCGCTGCCCTCTGTGGCCTCTCCCTTCCTTCCCTGCCCCGCTGGCATCAGAGGGAGCCCTCTAGGAACTGTTCCATTGCCCTGCTACTTACTGCCCAGGCAGGCCATGCTTTCAGGCTGGCTTTACCTGGGGTTACTAAACCGCCCAGCATCACTCGCGTCATCTGTAAAATGGGGAAAATATTAGGGCTCACCTCATAAAGTCACCACCTAAAGTCCTTAGAACAATGCCTGCATTTCATAAGCATTAAATAAACGATAGTTTCTATTATATGCATACTTTTTAAAAAGCTGATTCTTTTTAAAACATCTATTCCAGCTAATGAATGAATGATACAATTTTATTATTTGCCTAAAAAATTGAATTGTCCGCTCCTTCCTTTTTTGTACCCACCGTGCTTTGAATCTACAACTAGGAAATCTAGACTACTTCATGTGTACTTATTTACATAGTCATCTCTTCATAACCCAGGGGTACGAACCAGGCTTTATTCACATAGCACCGTACATAGAACAGAGCACAGGAGCTGCCCAAAGGCAGGGAAAATCCAGTGTGTGATTCTGTTAGTTATTCTAACAAACTTGGAGCTCTGTGAGGTGAAGGACAGGTCTGGCTGGCATATTTTCATTGTGCAGAGGACTGACGCCAGTAAAATGCAAATAATTTCAAAGGTAAAATTTCTAAGTCATACGTTGGATGAGTGAATTTGAGCTGATATTCAAAGAACAAATACATAATGAGCACTGACCAGGTATAAGATCCTTAAACATTATATGTAGGGCCAAAGATGACTTTCGTACAGATTCTGATCTCAAAGAGCTCAGCGCTGGGAAAGGAAAGGAAGTATATAAAAACCCTTACTATTTTCTTGTCCCTTAATGGAAATACTGAGAAAGTGTGAGGGGAATTCAGGGAAGACGACTGTGGGAGTCGACTGTGTATATAAAATCAAGGCGAAGTGGGCTGGGGAGGTGAGTAACCGGTAACCGCTTAAAAGCCCTACGCACGTCACGCGGTAGCTGTGATGCTCCCTTGTTCCGAGAGTGGCACTGACGCTGTGTGCCTGTCCCAGGTCCTGTCCTTCCTCTTCATCGGTCTGATGTCCATGATGATCCCCCTGTGCAACGTCTTTGGGGGCCTCATTGCTGTCTGCCTCATCATGGGTTTCTTCGATGGATGCTTCATTTCCATTATGGCCCCCATTGCCTTTGAGTTGGTTGGTGCCCAGGACGTCTCCCAAGCAATTGGATTTCTGCTCGGATTCATGTCTATACCCATGACTGTGGGCCCACCCATCGCAGGTAAATAACATTGTCTTAGCATTGTCTACTGTCGGTCCTGGTCTCACATGTTAAATATATTATGATTTATTGGTTTCTGGTGTCTTGTATATGCCTTATCTATAACGTTTTTACCAAGACCAGCAGATGGCACGTTGGAAGAATTTGCTGGTGAGTCCTCTTACTGTTGTTGATATCTTAAACACCCGCTGAAATGTATAATAGTTAGCTTCTATACTTGAAGACTTAAGAGTTCCTATGTTAGTGTTTTGGAGGAATGGGAAATGCTATTTCTATCAAGAGGTGAAGATTCAGAAAGATTTCTAAATATGTATAAATTGTGTAAGAGATCACAGTCCTCCCTGATAAAGTTAAATGAAAAGTAACACTTAACAGGAGAACCCAAATGTCTGTCAGTAGATGAATGGGTAAACAAAACTTGCTCTATCCATACAATGGGGTTCTTCGGCCATAGAAAGGAATGAAGTATCATACTGGTATGCACCACCAGGTAGATGAACCTCAAACATTATGCTAAGTGTGAAAGAAGCCAAATACAAAAGGTCACATATTATTCCATTTATGTGAAATAGCCAGAATAAATTCAGAGACAGAACAGATGTGAGGGGATGGAGGGAAGGGGGATTAGGGAGTAACTGCATGTTGGGTGTGGACTTTTCTTCTGGTGTGATGAAAATATTTTGGAACTAGAGAGAGGGTGGTGGTGGTTGTACAACATTGTAAATATACCAGATGCCACTAAAATGGTTAATTTTATGTTATGTGAATTTTACCTTTAGAAATCTGAATGATAGTATAAAGTTGTCTCATGTTCAGTATTAACTGGGTACTACTATAAGATATAAATATTATGAAATTTAAATATGTACTAGCATCTGTCTTGTATGTGAGTGGCTCAGTGAAAGTTCAGTTCAATTCATTCTCATATTCAGGACCACACGTAACAGCAAATCTGCCAGTTGGGAAGCGAGTCATGAATCAAGCAAGCAGAACTACTGCTTAGCAGGCCAAGTGAAATACCAGCTCTGAAAATCACAGTCCTCTTGTAGGAGACCCTCCAGTCCTTCCCCTCTCTACCAGTCAACAACCTGTTTTTACATCTTACGTGCTTAGTTAGGGTTTCCAAGTCCACAGCAAGTTATAGGAAGCACTTTAGCAGAAGTGGTGTTTCCGTTTGCCACTGGAAGTGACTATAACAGATCAAGAATGAAGGGGGTAACAGGGATTCCCAAAGTGGGCAGAAAAACACCAGGAGGTTCCAGGGATTACAGTATTACAGCCAAACGTAATCTGTGTTCATAGGATGCAAGGTTCAGTTATATGTGGAGTAGTCTCATTCAGATAGGAAATGCATATATTTAGATATACTGTATGTTTTAGGTTTCTATTTGGAATGACTGTACACTTTTTTTTTTCTCCCAATGTGTTGGTATTTACCTGAACAAATCCTCAGCTGTTTATTTAGCAGAGTCAGAGACTCATTATAATGTGTTCCTGGAACATTTCTGGTCACTTAGGTTGTACAGTAAAAGTCTGAAGCACTAAGATAGCTTTTAAAGTCTGGATTTTGTTAGCAAAATAGAAGTAAGGAGTACTCTGACAGTTTTCAGAAGCACAGCCCTAGGATCTATTAGAATACCACATCTGTATTCTTACATTTTCCCCTCAGGTGCTGACAAACCTTAGTATCTTTCCAAAATGTATTTAACAATGTAACTTTTTCATCCTCTTAGGTTTATAATTTTTCATGATTTTGGATTATAATTTTAAGTAACTTCATGTTATTTCATAAACAGGCCCAAGAAAAGTCTGAAAATGTAAACATTTTGAAGCCTGTGCGTATGGCAGAGGTTTCAGCTTGGTGGACCATCCACCTTCAGCCGAAACAGAACCTTAACGCCATGTGTCAGGATGCCCAAATGGCCTCTGAAGAGTTTTGAGAAAGCCAAAGCTTGACTGCTCCTGTTCTGTCCATGTAACATCTTGGTAGGAAAAGATTAAAGAAATGACTTCTTTCCTCCTATCAGAAAAGGGTTATCTTTCAGACCCATTTCCTTAAAAAGGCCTGCTCTCTGAGGTGTCTGCATTAGCCTGCTGGGATGAAGATTCTAGGTTGGCAGTAGGCCACCAGGCTGGCCAGTCTGAGACCCCAACAGTCACGCTTGTGCTCTCTCGGTGACAGTTTTTTCCCTTCCCAGGGTTACTCCGTGACAAGCTGGACTCCTATGATGTGGCATTCTACCTCGCTGGAATCCCTCCCCTTATTGGAGGTGCTGTCCTTTGTTTTATCCCGTGGGTCCACAGTAAGAAGCAAAGAGAGGTCACTAAAACCACTGGAGGAGAAAAGATGGAGAAAATGCTGGCGAACCAGAACTCTCTGTCAAGCTCATCTGCAATCTTTAAGAAGGAATCTGACTCTGTTATTTAATGTCTTATATACCTCCACCAGACTGGACTTGCTTTCAGAAACTGATGCAAGTTTTCCTTTTATATATGAATTGCAAATTTGTTATTTTTTTAATCACATCCTAGGAGTAGCACAATAATTGGGAAGTAGAACCCTCATTACTACAAGAACCATTTGCTGCCAGTGAACAGCTAGCTGTCCGCTATTTCCGTGAGTCTGAGGGCAGAGACTCAGACTCAGTTTTCATGTACAAGAAAACCTGTCTGAAAGTCAACTATCATGAGAATATGAGGCTATCTCAGTAAAAAAGCAGTTTCCGAAACTGTGAATGCTATTTAGCTTGTACAAATACTTAAAAATATCTCAAGCTATACTGAAAGGGTTGCGGTTTGATTAGGACTGGAAATATTATTTGTTGTCTCACATTGGTGTTTTTAGTTTTGGTCTCTCTGTTTTAATTTCTTCTGCTATTTGGAAAGTTCTTACAAAATTTAAGCCTGGATTCTAGATAATAGCAGATCGACACAGATTTCAAGCCAGTGTAAAAATTGTTTGCCTGCTGTTAAATAAGCTATGAAAGTAAGTTATTCTGACTTGCTCCAGTGTCAAGGGACCTTTTTGGAGCAGGTGCTGACAAGGTATTCAGAATCAATATGTGAGATGAGAAGGATACTGTTCATAAGGGCAAAACAGTTCAGAAATCAGACATTTCTTCCATTTACATTTTCTCCCTTTGGATTTGCAGTGTGTTTTACTCAAGCTGCAAGTAACACCCCAGATTTCTGAATTGTTTAAGTTGTAAAACTGAAAGATATTCTAGCAATTTTAGCTTACAATTTTTCCGACTTCTGAATTTGTTGCACTAGGACCTGATATTTAAACGAGCATATTATCAAGTTGCAGTTTTAGGCATAAATGGGAAAAAAAAAGTCTTTATGAAGAAAATATCTATTTCTGCTAGAAAGAATTGCTCAAGTTGGTAAAACTTTCTGGCAAAAATTTGCATTCATATATATTTATCCTAGTGTGCTCCCCTTTAACACTGCCTGTATGTTTTCTATTTATATATAAATATAAGAAAGCAATTAAAGTTTTAAAGATTTAAAGTTAAAACCAAAGTCATGACATGACCTAAACACCACTAAAAGAAAAAAACAGGAATGGGTCCCTCAACCTGAAATTATATTTTAGTACGTTTGTTTCTTATTTAGGTCTTTAAAATTTAATAATACACAAACTCATATTTAAATCCCCAATGCATATGTATATTAGATCCTCCTCAAATGTGGCTTGCTCACCTGGGAAGATGCCATCTTTTTTATAAAGCCCCTTCAGGATCTGCCTGTTCTTAAATTCTTTGTGCTGAGAGAAATACAATCTCCCTACTTTTCTTTTCAGCTTGGATTGTTTGTGAAGGGCAAAGTCCTTCCATTCCTGTCTCAAGCTGAGGATGGAGATGCCAGTAAAACGTATGGATTCGTAGTTGTTGCTGGGGGAGGAGGGCACTCAGGAGGAAGAGCAAAGTGAGGCTGATAAGTAAACAACTAGAAAACCCAGTAACTTTTTCAATATCAGCTTTCTCATCTGCAACCTTGAAGGTTCAGTATAAACACTAAATATGTAATTTATTTATAATAGAGCCTTAAACAATTTTGATCTGAGAGACATTCAGCAACTTACTACGCCAAACACACAGCTGCAACTTACTACTTACAATACTTCTGCATTTCATATACAAAAGCTATGAACAATCATCAAACCTGCCACTATAAAATACTTATTTTTTTCTACAGTTTCAGCACAAACTCCCGACTACCCTGTGATTTTACAGAAAGAATAGATCTGAAAAACTTATTCTGTAAAGACCTTCAGAATGTTTTTCCTTTCATTATTTGGCTGATATTAGGGGGAAAAAAGTAATTATCTGAAACTCAGACTTGATCTGGTTTATTTTCCATAGTAAAAGAGCAACATGACAAGTATAATATAACTTAGATCTCAGACTATTGTGTTTGTGTATAATATTACACATATGTAGTTTCAGTCTAATGGAACGAATCAAACAGGATCTATAACACTGAGAAGGCTCCACTAAAATAGACTCTTACAGAGAGTGCTGTGCTGTAATAATATAAAGTTAAAAGTATAGAAGATGCTAAATTGCATAAAATGCATATTTAGTAATGTTGTTGTTTTGTACCAAACATGTTGTTTGGTACAAAAAGTTCTAAAAGTCTAAAATATACAACCTAAGAAAAAAATACCAGTATTCACAAAGATTTGTTTCAGACCAAGGAATGTGACTTTAATCTTTCAAACTAAGGCCAAATTTCTAAAGACTGTTACTTAATTGCAGTAAAGTGACCTGATGGACATACATTTTGTTGTTGTTGTTGTTTAATCCAAGACACTTTTTAAAAAAGAATAGATAAAATCTTTAAAGAACTCAGCAAATTCTCAAATTTAAAAAAGGGTCTGGCATTTGAGGCCAACAGTATAGAAGAAGGGGAGCGATCATTCCTCTTCACACACAGTCCAGATGGGATGTTGCTGTAACAGGATGCCCAGGGATNATTGTCAACTTTTGTGTTAACATATAAAACCTGTCTCTTATACACATCTAGATGTGTATAAGAGACAGCAACAGTATAGAAGAAGGGGAGCGATCATTCCTCTTCACACACAGTCCAGATGGGATGTTGCTGTAACAGGATGCCCAGGGATCTTCCAGAAACTGGTTAGGGTTTACTGCAGTGCCTGTTGCTGGGGTGTATCCATTTCAGTAATAATGAGCCACCCACATGACTGATACTATTTTCAAAATTTATCTCTTTGATCACAGTTGGGATGCTTAGTCTATAGCCCTACCACAAGACCTGTAATTTCTCTTGAAAACTGCACAGTGCTTGCACTGAGCTTCAAATTCTATTCGTAAATAGAAATAAGACTTCATTTGTATTTCATGATCAGACATTATCTGTTTATACATGTTTACAGATGATCCCATGGACTCTGTCCAAGTTCAGTTCAGTTCAGTTGCTCATTTGTGTCCGACTCTCTGTGACCCCATGAATTGCAGCACGCCAGGCCTCCCTGTTCATCACCATCTCTCAGAGTTCACTCAGACTCACAGCCATAGAGTCCGTGATGCCATCCAGCCATCTCATCCTCGGTTGTCCCCTTCTCCTCCTGCCCTCAATCCTTCCCAGCATCAGAGTCTTTTCCAATGAGTCAGCTCTTCTCATGAGGTGGCCAAAGTACTGGAGTTTCAGCTTTAGCATCATTCCTTCCAAAGAAATCCCAGGGCTGATCTGCTTCAGAATGGACTGGTTGGATCTCCTTGCAGTCCAAGGGACTCTCAAGAGTCTTCTCCAACACCACAGTTCAAAAGCATCAATTCTTCTGTGCTCAGCCTTCTTCACAGTCCAACTCTCACATCNTCATGAGGTGGCCAAAGTACTGGAGTTTCAGCTTTAGCATCATTCCTTCCAAAGAAATCCCAGGGCTGATCTGCTTCAGAATGGACTGGTTGGATCTCCTTGCAGTCCAAGGGACTCTCAAGAGTCTTCTCCAACACCACAGTTCAAAAGCATCAATTCTTCTGTGCTCAGCCTTCTTCACAGTCCAACTCTCACATCCCTACATGACCACAGGAAAAACCATAGCCTTGACTAGACGGATCTTAGTCGGCAAAGTAATGTCTCTGCTTTTGAATATACTATTTAGGTTGGTCATGACTTTTTTCCAAGGAGTAAGCGTCTTTTAATTTCATGGCTGCAGTCACCATCTGCAGTGATTTTGGAGTCCAAAAATATAAAGTCTGACACTGTTTCCACTGTTTCCCCATCTATTTCCCATGCAGTAAGGGGGAAAAAAAATTAATGCCATTAGCTTCAACTTCCCACACTTTTAAAGTAAATGTACACTTGGTTGTAAAGTAAACATATGTTTACTTCTGGTAATTATATGGCACCCCACTCCAGTACTCTTGCCTGGAAAATCCCATGGATGGAGGAGCCTGGTAGGCTGCAGTCCATGGGGTCGCTAAGAGTCGGACAGGACTGAGCGACTTCTCTTTCACTTTTCACTTTCATGCATTGGAGAAGGAAATGGCAACCCACTCCAGTATTCTTGCCTAGAGAATCCCAGGGATTGGGGAGCCTGGTGGGCTGCCGTCTCTGGGGTCTCACAGAGTCGGACACGACTGAAGCGACTTAGCAATAGCAATAGCAACTGCACTTAACATTTAAATACGTGCCACTGTTATTTGTAAGCTGTCCCATGTTCAATAACCTGACGATAAATAAGGCTGAATAGAAAATGTGTTAAGAGATCAGAGGTAGGCACCCTATAGCATGGGTGGAACTGAGGACTTCCTGCTGGCAAACTTCCATGCCCTTTCATGCCTCCTTTTATACTGTCTTTATCACTCTTTCGCCCTTTCTTCCCTACATCCTTCAAAAACCTGCTGAAGAGTCAATGACTATCCTTGCTTAGTTCCAGTACTTACTGGTCCTGGTGATTTCAGAGGATGGAACCCCATCCAATTTTGTGTAACCTAGAGAATGGCTTGCTCTCAGCTTTCAACTTAGAGTTCTCATGGTACACTGGAAAAAAAATTATAATGGGTGGGGGGGGAGAAGTTTTATATAATTGTCAACTTTTGTGTTAACATATAAAACTTTAAATATTTCAGGTAAATGCTTTGAGAGGAAAGTATGTCAAGTTCATAACATTTTCAGAGCATACTTTTTTTGATTTTCATATTCCATTAACGTTTTGCTAAACTGTAGTCCTGAGAACATACCCTGGAGGATGCCTGGGAATCTAGTAGGCCTCTGGGATGCAGTCTCTCATGAATCTGCTTTAGGCCTGGGTTACAATTTATGGTGAATGGTATTAAGTTCCCAGCGTCTAGAGATATGGATGCAAAGTATGAGCAAATTAGCTCCAAAATTTAAAAATATGTGAATAATTTAAATACATATTTAAAACTATTTACAAGTTTTCCAACTGAAACCTTCATTGTTGCTGCAAGGAGGGAGCAAATAAGGTAGACAACAGCACCAGACAGCTTCCAGGCTCACTGAGTGTATGACAGTCACAGCCATGTTTTACCACTTTACTTGTTGACAGAGACTCATGCTGTGTTTCAAAAATACACTGCAAGTGATAGGTTACAGTTTTCAAGAATAAAGGGCCAAATCCCCATAGCTAAATGGGAAGCCTGCACACAACATAGACTCATTATTACCAAACTACCATAAACAGGGATTTTTATCAGATGACTGCTTAGGACCCATGAAACAATTCATTGCCACATCTCTGAAATCACTCAAACCTTGGTATTTGGGATACTGTAGCCTGCTTTAGTTTTAAAAATTAATAATTTTTAAAAGTAAACATTAATTACCTTGGCCTCTATACATTCAAGGAAATTCCCCATGGTACTTTTTTTTGACAGATATAAATAGGAGGCTACCTCATTTATGAAACAAGGTTTCTGTTTTTTTATTGGTATGCTGGAAAGACCGTGAGAATGAAATGAAACCTTTTTAAGTGCTTGATCATGACACTCAGCTTCGTCATGGCAGCCACCTACCTCAGCTTTCAGGGTCTACCTAAAAACCCAGCGTAATCAATTCCTGCACAATCAGTGAGTGAATGGTGATTCTGGAGACTAAAAGGTAAGGGAGTGTAGGCTGTTAAAGGGGGTTGAAATACCAGTAAAACAAAATGTGTTTTGTTCCTCTAAATAGTATTTAAAAGGAAAAAAAATGGAATATTAACTAATATGGCCTGTGGATAATCTGAAAAAGGAAAAAAAAAAGAGATGAACCTTATAACCCATATACAATAATGAACAGTTGCTAAAACGCATCATGAATGGCTTGTACAAATTACACTGGCAGCTTGACGATGAGGTCCTGTTTTCATGTTCTCTTTGGCAGGGAAGATGGATGATCACTGACAATAGATTGTATGCTTGTGCCTTAGCCTTATAGCTTTCATGTTAAACTCCTGTAAGAAGCACTCCTTTCCAAGTGGATCAGGGACTGTGGCAATGAGCTTTTGCCTTACTGGAGTTTTTGAAAATGCTACCACTGAGTGTGGTGATAGTGTAGGGGTTAATCCACAAGTTCCCAATCTAATGAAAGAGGTTTCTCGCCTTTCAGTATTGTGGCCTATAAGAAGAGTATTTTGGAGTTCAGTGTCACTAAGCATGCATGTGATATCACTGTCTACACAAAACAACATTTAGAAATAAATATCAGATAATATTTTCAATATCTGTTGGTTATTAAGAGTGAATCTGTTAAATATGTGTGTAAACACATAAACCTTTTCTATTATCTTCACCAAATGTAATCTTCTATGGTAGGTTCTACAATGCAAGACAGTGATAGGTCAACATATCTGTCGTAATTTAGCCTATACTGGAATATTATTTCAGGGACCCAGGGTTTGTTATCCAGACTGCTGTATTCTCACCCCAGCCTAGGAGACCCAGGGTTTGTTATCAAGTGCTGTATTTTCACCCCAGCCTATGAACTGACTCTATTTGGTGCCTTTTTTTTCCTACCAGAGAAAGATTAGATCAGGATTGGTGCTAAATTTCATGTTCTTTGCAAAATAATTTTTTTCTTTTTAAATATATATAATTCAATAGGAAATATATATGTCTGGCAGTATTATGCATGTTACATTTTGTATATATATCTGAGGGAAAACCCCTCCTATAAAAAGGAATTACTGAGTTCAAATCTACTAAAAAATATGTAATTTTTGTTAATACAGAAGGCATTAGGGTACAAAACTCAAAAGAATGATCACCAAATGAAAACTTAATGATGAACACAGCCCCCAAAGGTAATGACTAAAGAAAAAGTCCCTGGTCAATGTTGCTAGCATGAAGTTAGCTATTCAAAGTATTCTGTAACTTTTATGTGAAAAAAAATGTCATATTTTATTATATATATAGTTATATATATGTGTGTGTGCCAGGGTCCAGCCCTGGTGGATCCAGGGAATTCGAAGGTGGGGACGGAGTCGGCGTCCTTGGAAAAATACATATTTAATTACAGATAGAGAGATTAGAAATGGATAGTGTAGTAGGAAAATTAGTGGAGAAAAAAAGGCTGAATAACTGGTTTACATGGAATACCAATCACCACCTACGTAGGCCACAGGTGTCTTTCCATTCTCCTGAAGGAGAGGAGGCCCTGAGGCCTCCCCAGTCCAATCTCAGAAGCCCAGGCAGAATTAGCAGGCTTGGTGAGTACCCACATTTCAGATGGGAATTCAGCCAGGAAAGCAGGGAGCCAGAAAGAAACGACACAGGGGAATCAGTATTTCCAGAAACTGATCCCATTTCTTTTTCAGGTTTGTTTATATACCTTTTGTTATACATAGGGATGAATACAGAGTCACGCGGGGGTCAGCAGATCTGACCCTTGTCACAATCAGGTGCTTCATATAAAATTATACAAAGGTCTTATGGTTTTTTACATCATCTTCTGGCCATAAAGTCTGCTGACATTTTATGGCCCTTTCTGATACCGGTCAGTTAACCAGAAAACTTATTTTTCCAGGGGTGAATTTTTCTTAAATCAGGCACCACCCTCCAAATAAAGTTGCATTCCTATAGGGTGAGGGTGTAGTGAGTTACAACTAGGAAAGGAATTTACCTAACCTAAGGTTAACATGATTAATCTTAAAGGTTAATACTTATTTCTCCTATATGCTAGTTATATTCATTATAAGGGCAGGGAATATGGAGATTTAGCAGCAAACATCAGCCCAACAAGTGAAAACCTTTCACCAATGTTCCCTTTAAGATCTATTTAGTCTTAAGATAGTAAGTACAGTGATCTATAACAAAAGAGAAAATCTATTAACTCAAAAAGTCCAGTATTGCTAACATCAAAAACTACTATATTTCCTTTTCTATATTCCAAATACATTGATTAATATATTCCCAGTTGCCCAAGGATATGGAGGCCTGGCGGCAATCATTGACTCAACAATGAGAAAAGCCCTATGCTAATTAAGACTTTCAGAATACTCCAGACTCTGTGCTGTTTATGGTTGAGAGGTTGTCACACAAGCCAGTCTGTCAGCAGAGAGGTTTGACCTGAGACACCCTTGTCCCACCCAGGGCAGGGAATTAGCAGTAATTATTGACAGGACAAATGAAAAAACCCTTCACCAATATAATTCCTAATCAACCCACTAATACTATACTAATGATCTTCTAACTTCTCAAAAGAGTCTGTATTTAGAAAGTTTTAAAGCATCCCGTGCCTCTCACAGTTGGGGGGTTGTAAACAATCACATGCGGCCAGAAGAACCTGATCAGGCAGGCCAGAGAAACTTTAGAGTTCATAAGTTGAAACACTCTTGTCACGCCCAGGAATTTTTATTAACTTGGAGCTGCAAGTTAACTCCTCCTCCGAGAGAAATGGTTATGGAGGAGAACTCCCTGTAAAGTACTCTGGTTTTGGGGGTAGATGCTCGGGAACGGGGGGTTTCCTGAGGCTTGATCACGCCTTTGCGTATGCCAAGCTTCCTTCCTCATGACCTTTGCCATGGGTGGCGTTCCTCACGCTGGACCCCGGCATGTGTGTGTGTGTGTGTGTGTGTGTGTGTATGTATCACATACACACAAAATAGCTTTCTGTTGGGCTTAAGGAGATAATTTAAGCTATTTTTCGGGCTTAGAGTTTTGGGAGCCATCAATCTTAAAACCTGGACAATGAGTTACTTAAAAAAACCAAAATGAAATCTGACATTAAGTATCATTGTCCATCTTTTAGATTTAACATAAAGAAATTAATTAGAAACAACTGTGTCTGGGTCAGAGTCAGCAAATCTCAGACCTGTGACTGGCTCTGAGCATCATAGTCTGGCTGGCTGTGTGACACGCACAGGAACTCTACCCCAGATTCCATGCAGGACTCTGAGTCCCTGGTGTTCCTGTGAGTAGGATTCAGAGGAAGTGAGGACCACAGTTTTGTATTTAACCTTCTGTCTTTATAGATGTGGCCTTGACTCTGTTTTTGTGAAGATATTACAAATATAAGTTAGAAGAATACTATCATTTTTCTAAATAGGAAAACCAAACATTTAGAATCTACTAGATTATACTGGATTCACTGTTAACTAATGATAATTCCATTCTACTGTTAATATGATTTATATGTAAGAGAATGGGGGCCTGTTAACCAGAAGTTATAGAGGGAGGAGATTGGGATTGACATATACCTACTACTATATTTAACACAGGACCTACTGATAGCACAGGGAACTCTATTCAATACTGTAATGACCTATATGGGAAAAGTCTAGAACAGAATGTATTTATGTATGTGTATAACTGATTCACTGTGCTGTAGAGCAGAAACCAACACAACATTGTAAACTATACTCAAAAGAAAGGTTACAGTGGAGCGAGATGAAATACCCCCTTAGTAATAACTTCTCATGTAATTGTTATAATATTGTTTGAGAACTAAAACATTATTAAGGCATTGCCCAATGCTTGATAAATCTGCATTTTGTCATTCTGTTCTCCTGCAAGTTTATTTTAGCTTGAAAGTTACAGCGATGACAGACTGAACCCTGCAGTATTACTGAGAGAGAGCTTGGATGTTTTAAGTATCTCCTGATAGACACTTTTTTTTTTGGTCAACTTGTTTTAATGTTTAACTGAAAACTAATTTTTAAATTATTTTGCATATTTTCAAAGTTAGGAAAACATGTTTGACCTTAGACCTCAAAGCCAGATGATTCCGAGTGCATGCTGCAGAGTGGCTCTGTCTACACAGGATGCCGTTTTTGGCACAGTACTTGTTTAAATATAGGTCACTTATGTGAAATGGTTATGCTGGGTTTGATCAGGGTGCAGTGTTTTAGTACTTGCCTTTTAAAAAAATTTGTGTTTCTTTTTAAAGAGTATAATTTATCATTGATTTTTTTTATAATGTTCAATTTAATATAGATAACAAAAATCTTTTTAATGAAAAAAAGCTTTGTAATCATTTGGAGGATAAAATCATTTTACTGTGAAACAATGTGATAGTCTCAGTTAATAAAAATTTTTTAGCAAATGTCTATAAGGCTTTGTGCTTATATTTATGAAATTCCCTGGGGAGGTGGAGGGGGGAGGAAAAATGACTAAAGGGAAGGAAATAGTGTGTACTGAATAAAAGAAATAAGCTGTATGCTTTTAAAGCTTCTTATATGTATTTCACGTGTGTTTGGGTATTGTTATTTCTCTAGGGGAGGTAGACATAAACCACAAGCACTGGATAGTCCAAAAAGAATTTCTATTTGACGTTCTTTTTTTTTGCAGTTGACTTAAATTATTGCTTCTTTTACTTACACTGAATAAACTTATTAAATTCAGCTGGTACTAAGTGATCTATTTCTCACTGACAATTTCAGGGGGTGATCAAGACCAGGCTGGAGGTTTTTTTTTAAATTTCCTACTATTATGGATTACCCATTTGGAGAAAAACTGATTGCAGTCAGAGGATGTTTATTATTTGATAAGACCTAACTACAAAGCAAGTCACTATTGCTATTTAATGGTGCTAAATACATTTTACACATCAGTGTGAAATTTGAAATATGTCATTGAATCAGTACCAGATGTGCAGGCGATCCTAAGCAGGGTAAACTTCACTCTCTTGAGAAAATAATTTTTATAGAAAAAAATAGAATTCTAATGTATATAGAAAACAAATTTTCTAGAGGTATAATTCAAAGAATTATCATAGTATCATACTTCTAGGGTTTAAAATTCTCTTGTTGTTGTTTAGTTGCCAAGTCATGTTCAACTCTTTTGTGACCCCCATGGACTGCAGCCTGCCAACTCCTTTCCCCATGGGATAGTCTCCTACAAATGAACTTACATTCAAAAGTTCTTTTTTAAAACCCTCAAGAGTCTCCAGTGTTTTCTTAAAACGTACAGAAATAGGACACTCACTCCCCTAGAGGATGGTCTACAATATGAGAGGGCCCCCTTGCCCTCCATGCTCAGCATCCAGCCCCACCACCCGTCCTTGTCTCAGTCTCACTCCCCTAGAGGATGGTCTACAGTATGAGAGGGCCCCCTTGCCCTCCATGCTCAGCATCCAGCCCTAACAACCGTCCTTGTCTCAAGTCGCCTGTCAGCCTCCCTGGTCACGCCTACACACCCATCACACGAGCACATGGCTTTGGGTTCTATGTTCAATATTCATATGGAGCAACCTTATTTCACTCAGACTTAATAGAGACACTTGGAACCTTGTCTTCTCTGGAAGTTGCTTCATCTTTGGAACCTTAATATCCTGGTCTCTTACCACAGCTGATCACTTCTCGCTGACTTCCCTCAGCCTGCTCCTCAACTTTGAGATCTTCTTCCCATTAAACTTCTCCCCTCTCAATCCCCATCCTTGCTCAACCAATCAGATCTCTTCAGTCTTTACTTCATTTTTCTAACCCTTAACCCTGCTAAGTCACCTCAGTCGTGTCCGACTCTGTGCGACCCCATAGACGGCAGCCCACCAGGCTCCCCCATTCCTGGGATTCTCCAGGCAAGAACGCTGGAGTGGGTTGCCATTTCCTTCTCCAATGCATGAAAGTGAAAAGTGAAAGTGAGGTCGCTCAGTCACATCCGACTCTTAGCGACCCCATGGACTGCAGCCTACCAGGCTCCTCCATCCATGGATTTTTCAGGCAAGTGTACTGGAGTGGGGTGCCATTGCCTTCTCCGACCCTTAACCCTGGGTCTGGCAAAACTCCAGTAAGCTCCCTGAATATTCAGTTCACTAGCTGTCCCGTATCGCTCCCAACCCAAATTAAACACTTCCAGTTTCCTTCCTCAAACTATCTCTTCCCTCTTTTCTAACATCAGTTTTTCCCCTCTACAGGATCATTTCCATGGGCATATGCATATATATACTGTTCTCTGTTGCATTTTGGTGGTGGTGGTGGGTTTGTGGAGCAGGAAACATTTCTTTTAATTTCACATGCCCCTTGCAGCTTTTGCCTCATTTCTTTCCATGCATTTAAAATAGAAAAAAAAATTCTTGAAAACAATTCCTACTCTCTCCAATTTCATCTCTACTATTCTCTTTTGAATCTGCTCCAGCAGGATTTTGTCCCTGCCACTCCACTGAAACTGCCCATCTCAAAGCTACCACTGACATCCACACCCCAAAATCAAATAGTGATTTTTCAGCCCTGGTTTTATTTGAATGATCAGCAGCATGTGTTACAGGGAATCTGTTCCTGATCTCTGAATCAGCGTTCCAGGATAACACACCTACCTGGTTAGTCTCCGATTTCTAGCCACTCAGTTGGGTTTGCTGGGTCCTGCTCATCTAACCTCTAATGCTGGGAATCCATCACGGTTTAGTTTCTGAACCTCTTGCTACTCTATCTCCGCTCACTCCCTGGGTGGTCTCATCCTTTCTCATGACTTGAATTACCATCTAAATGCAGATAGAGCATATATCTCTCTCATCCAAAACTGAGCTCCTGATATGCTGCTCTCCTGTACTTGCATCTTTTGCAGCTCTCTTCATTTCCGTTAATGACAACTTCATTTTGCTAGTTGTTCAGAGAAAAAACTTTGGAGTTATCCTTAAGTCCTCATCTCTCACTCACTTCCAGCCTACTAGCAAACCCTACTGGTTCTACTTCCAAACTACATCCAGAATTTTTTCCCCCACTTCTACTATCCCTACGTGCTGAAAAAAGAAAAAAAAGAAAAAAAAAAAAATGCCTGGCATAGGGTAAGTACTCAACAATTACTTGTTGAATAAATGAATGGTTTCCAAACATGTTAGTATTAGCATATCGACTTCCTCTGCCTAGGAATATTTCACTAGAGGGCTCAGCCAGTGCAGCTGGAGTGAGGCAGCAATACCACGATCAGGACTGGGGAGAACCTGGCTGGCCCCAAGTAAAGGAGAGGGCCCACAGAATTAGGAGCTTTGATTCTATATGTGGGACTTTTGAAGAAGGAAATGGCAGCCTCACTCCAGTATTCTTTCCTGGGAAATCCTGTGGACAGAGGAGCTGGTGGGCTACAGTCCATGGAGTCGCAAAAGAGTCAGACACAACTTAGTGATTAAACAATAACAACAGGGCTTGAACAGGTAAGTAAATAGATTGCAAATAAAAAGAGCCAGGTTTCTACCACAGGAGGAGGGAGGTACCTATCTAGAGAGGTGGAAGGCTGGAATAAACATTGTGGTGATGGACTAGGACCGGCAAACTCTAGTGTCTATGCATAACACATGCACGTAGTTGTGCACGTAGATGTGTGTTCATATGTATGTTCCCACCTCCATCCACTGAGGAGGGACAGTGGCATCCCAGAAGCAATGAGTGTGTCCCCATATTCAACCTTGCAACAGCAGAGACTCAGATGAGAGATATTTGGCTAAAGATAGGCCCCTGTATATATTTTAAATCTAAATTATAATGCTGGATGATGGAGTCAAAGATGACACTCATGGAAAGCCTTCTAATTTTATAGAAAGAGAAAAGCTTGTCTTCAGACATTAGACAAGAATAAAAAGCAAGGACAATCCCCTGATCCACGGATAATTGCCTGTATCATTACAGAATGTGTTCCTTAAGACTTAAATCTGTGAAAATGTTTTGTGAAAGTGAGGAAATATATAATTTTCCAACACACTTTTCTAACTTCCTGAGTTTTTATTGATGTTGTCAGGTTAAAAAAAAAAAAATCAAACTGGCTTAAGTCAAACGGTGAAAAGTTCAGGTGCAGTCTGAAATCAGACGGCTAGGATCTAGGGTCAAAGGACATCATAGGAGCTATAGCCTTGCCATCTCCCAACTACTTATTTTCCTGTAGGCTTAATTCAGGTAAAAACTTAATTCTTCCCAACGACTCTAAGCTATCCTTTTCATCAACTCCAGCAGGAAAAAAAAGAGCTTCTCTCATCCAATATTTTGGACAAATTCCTGGGACTGAAACATACAGGTCCAACATAGGTCAAGCACCCAGTTCTAAACCCATCATTGAGGCTGGAAGACGCAAAATGCTGATTCAACCAGGCCTCAGCCTCAGGCCACCTGAAGAGGGCTAGTGTTCAACCCACCTCATGGAACAAGAGGAGAAGTAGGCTCCCTTCTAAGAAAACTGGGGTTCTCTTGTCTGAAAAAGGGATGAATGGATTCTGGGAAGGCATAATAGCAGAAGTTTACCACATATATCAGTTAATAAAATTCTACATTTTTTTTTGATGGATGCACAATTATCTCATGAGACAGATGAACAATTAATTTGATGCAACTCTATTACTGGCTATCTGGAGTAGCTTCATTGTTCCACAATAATAAACACTCCCGTTATGAAGAAACTAATAGCTAAATTTTTATGTTCATCTTTATTTCCTGTGGGCTGGATTTCTAGGTGGAAGGACAAGTACTTTTTATTTTTACTGTTTTACTGAATTGCATTACCATGTGTTTTCTCTGTATCTTTGTAACACTAGGTATGATTATTATTTTTAGGATTATTTTTAAAAATCCTAAAACATGAAAAATTTATGGGTTAAAAAAAAAAAACCCTCTTTGTAAATTTCCATTTTTGTTTGTTTTCCAACTATGATAAAATCTAATTAACATACAATTTACCATTTGAACCATTTTAAAGTGTGTTGTGGCATTAAGTACATTCACACCTACGGGTAACCGTCACTAGCCATCTCCTGAATGCTTCAGTCATCCTAAACTGAAACTCTGCACCCACTCAACACTAACTCCCCGTCCCTGCCTCCCCTCGACCCCTGTCAACCACCATTCTATTTCTGTCTCTCTGGGTGTGATCATGCTGTGCTGTGCTGAGTGGCTCGGTCGTGTCCGACTCTTTGTGACCTCAGGGTCTGTGGCCCACCAGGCTCCTCTGTCCAGGGCAATCTCTAGGCAAGAATACTGGAGTGGCTTGCCATGCCCTCCCTCCAGGGGATCTTCCCACCTCGGGGAGCAAACCCAGGTCTTCCCCACTGCAGGCAGCTTCTTTACTGTTGATCATGCCAGGTGCTTCATATAGTGGACACATACGATATTTGCCCACATTTGCATTTTTATGACTAATTAGTGTAAATATTTTTTCATAAGCTTCTCAGCCATGGCATTGCTTCTTTGGTGTATTATGTTATTATCCATTGTCTTTTTCTATTGAGGGGTTTCTCTTTTTCTTATTGGTTTGTGAGTGAAAACCGCTCAGCCATGTCCAACTCTTTGCAACCCCATGGACTGTACAGTGGATATACAATACTGTATATAATATATTGCATATATATACAATATACATTATATACAATACTGTATGTTGGAGTGGATAGCCTTTCCCTTCTTCAGGGGATCTTACCAACCCAGGGGTAAAACCCAGATCTCCTGCATTGCAGGCAGATTCTTTAGCAACTGAGCTATCAGGGAAGCCTATTGGTTTATGAGCACTCTTCATAAATTATGTGAGATGCTAATAAGCATTGGTAAAAGTTTCCCCAGTTTGTTTTACTTTTTTTTTCAAATTAAAGTTTTCACTTTTATAGACTCTCTCATTGCTTATATGTTTAGTAAGGTGTACCCTTATTATGTAACTATATTTTTAAAATCCCCTTTAATATCTTTACAGCTTCATTTTTACATTAAATCTGTAAACTCTGATTTATTTTTGAAGTATGAGGGAATGGCAACCCACCCATTGCAATTATTTTGATATGCAAACTAGGTCCTCCTGGATCACAGTGTGTATCTGTTCCTGTGAATCATGTTGAGATTTGATCTTTGTTATGGACCTAGTGGCAATAGAGAATGGTTGTCATGGGTCTTAAGGAGAAGGAAACTTTTTTTTCAAGGCACCTGTCCCAGGTGACATTATCACAGTTTTTAAACAGACTAATCTCTTATATGCAGAGTACATCATGAGAAACGCTGGACTGGAAGAAACACAAGCTGGAATCAAAATTGCCAGGAGAAATATCAATAACCTCAGATATGCAGATGACACCACCCTTATGGCAGAAAGTGAAGAGGAGCTAAAAAGCCTCTTGATGAAAGTGAAAGAGGAGAGTGAAAAAGTTGGCTTAAAGCTCTACATTCAGAAAACAAAGATCATGGCATCCGGTCCCATCACTTCATGGGAAATAGATGGGGAAACAGTGAAACAGTGTCAGACTTTATATTTTGGGTCTCCAAAATCACTGCAGATGGTGACTGCAGCCATGAAATAAAAAGACACTTACTCCTTGGACGAAAAGTTATGACCAACCTAGATAGTATATTCAAAAGCAGAGACATTACTTTGCCGACTAAGGTC
>SJYV01024714.1:1402363-1468750 GCA_006410875.1 Neotragus pygmaeus | reverse complement strand
CAACCAGTCCATTCTGAAGCAGATCAGCCCTGGGATTTCTTTGGAAGGAATGATGCTAAAGCTGAAACTCCAGTACTTTGGCCACCTCATGCAAAGAGTTGACTCATTGGAAAAGACTCTGATGCTGGGAGGGATTGGGGGCAGGAGGAGAAGGGGATGACCGAGGACGAGATGGCTGGATGGCATCACGGACTTGATGGATGTGAGTCTGAGTGAACTCTGGGAGATGGTGATGAACAGGGAGGCCTGGTGTGCTGCGATTCATGGGGTCGCAAAGAGTAGGACACGACTGAGTGACTGAACTGAACTAAATCTCTTTAGATACTAGACAGAAAGCAGCTTTCGTTGGTAAGGGAAGTTCTACTACCTAGCAATGACTATCCTTTATCACTGTATGTCTATAAATGTTTTGAAGCTTAAGAATAAAGGTAGTTCATACGTGAATTTCTTACCATGTATGAACTTTTAATATGAAGCATCTTGTAAAAGAATACCGTATCTAGAATCCTAATAGCGTTTGACATGAGTAGTTTTCAACTGAAGCCTTATTGTACCCAGAGGGTACTCTGGAAATCTGTGAGGGTGTCATTTAGTGGTGCGGTGTCAAGAGATGCTAGATACCCTACAATGTATATGGTTGGATACAGTGTTGCATAGTCCCACACACTGTCAACTTTTGAATGTCCTGCTAAGTATTCACTGAGTGAAAAAAGCTTGTTTTTAAGTATCTGAGCTTAGATTCTAACTCTCTTGTACTTGTAAACACAAAATTTTTTGCACGGTTTCATTAAACACCAAATTTGTCGAGAACATAAACTATTATGTAACTCAAGGGATCACTACGTTTTGTTTTAGTTAGAACTTTACCAAGAGTAGGTCTGCATTTTGGAAAATCAACAAAGGAATGGCATTCATGGTATTTGAGTAGTCAGTACTCAAGTTCTCTAACACAACTTAAGTCTGTATCTATAATGTGGCATTCATAGCAATTTGTCTATAAGAATATTCTTATTTAGTCTTTACTTCATTAATTATAGAGAAGTACCAATATTCAATTGAATATTGCAAGTTGGCTTTTATATCTTTGCCCACAAACGAACAGTTACTGCATGCTCATTTTGTTAACATATTTTTCTCTAATGAAGCAATGAAACCATCAAAATTAAGTGACCACTTTACAGGGAAGCATGGTGAAAAGTTGGCAAAGATAATAGCATCCTTCTGACATAAGGCACTCTGAAAAGTTTGAAAACTGTCTTACTGTTTACTGGAAGGTATAACAAATTTTTCCTAATCTGAAAGACAGTTTCATTATTTCTTTCAGAATAACACAAACGATTGCCAAATGCAAGCTTCATGACATTGGTCTTGGTAATGTCCATGAATTCCATGAATTCAGTGATTCCATGAATAGGACACCAAAAGTACAGGCAACAAGAACAAAAAATGAACAAGGGCAACTATATCAAAGTAAAAAACTTCTGCACAGTAAAGAAGACAATCGGGGTGAAAAGGTAACCTATGGAATGGGAGAAAATATTTGCAAACCATACATGTGAGAAAAGGTTAATCTCCAAAATATATGAGAACTCCTACAACTGCTGTGGTACCTGCCATTAACAGTAATGTATTGTGCACTTAAGCATTTGTTAAATGGAATAAAGCAACCCTATGCGAATCTGAAATCATCTACAGGCAGAACCTGAAATTTTAAAAAGTTTTACAAATGACAGTACTGTTTGATATTCTGTGTTAGTGGTTGGACAAAATAGTTAAGCCTTGTAAATGGTTTTAGTTTCCTTATTTGTAAACTGGGACTAGTAATAACTACTTTTCAGCTGAGAATTATATGGAAAGTGCTTCAAGGTTTTATACGCTCCAAGAAGTAGTAGCTTAATTGGTATGTGTACATGTGTATTTGTGTGAGTATGTGCTTTTCCCTAAATGTTTAACAGTAAAATCACCTTTAAAAAGGAAATATAGGTCTATAATCCCTTCTCTGGCAGCCTTGGTTGCACCTGTTTCAGAATACAGTTTTTTTTTATTATTATTATGGGAAGGTACTATAGCAATATATTATTGATTACATAATACTCCCAATGGGATACATAATCAAACATTAATATCACATTTCCACCAAATTAAAAAAAAATCATAAACAGCCTCATATCAGCTTGGGTCAGGTTTTACTGCTGATTAAGTTTTTTTTTTTGGTTTTTTTTTTTAACTGAGTTTTAAGATTTCGTTGTATTGGGTCTTTGTTGCTCTGTGCGGGCTACACTCCAGCTGTGGGGCACCAGCCTCTCTTGTTTTGGAGCCTGGGCTTCGGTAGGTGTGTCACGGGGGCTCAGCAGCTGGGCTCTCTCTAGAGTCGGGGCTCAGTACCTGTGGCGCTTATGTTAGCCTGTTTTTCTCTGCAGAGTCTACAGTAGCCATACTCTCACTTTGGTTGTTTTGCTTTTATTTTCCTGATGTATTGATTTTGGCTAATAATAGTACAGTGCAGCAAAGATTTTAACTGATCAGTACAGGCTAGGAGACCATTATGACAGTAGATTCAGAGAGTCCTGCAGCCCTGTTACAATGCATCCAGCTAAAGAAAATTTTAAGTTTATATTTTTAAAATGAAATTAAGAATCAGTAACTTCTGGTTTTTAACAAGTTAATTCCATCAAACAGACACCAATGTTAGGTCCTTTCAATGCTATTTCTAACTTTTCAAGATACATAGCACAAACATGAAAGTTATCTTACTGCAATTAAATCTTTGAGTTGGTTTTAACAGGCTGGGCTTTTAGTGATGAGGTTAAAAAATGATCGTTTAGTGTACTGCTAGAAATAGTTATGATGACACCTACTTTTTCATGATGCACTTCAAGCACTGATGAAAGTTATTTGATAAGTAAAAAGGATGGTCCTTCCAGAGAATAAAGATTAAATAGGTCCTAATAGTGATATATAGTCCCTAAACATAATCCAATTTCTCATTCTTGTCCAAAGTAAAATTTTAAGTTGAAAGATGAAAAATCTGCCTCCCTGTTGCCATTTCACAAATATGCCAAGGTAGTATCCTACTAGCCACTAAGACCCAGATATTTATTTTCTTCATAAATTGTCATAGATGTAAAATATCCATTTTCCCCCCAAGAGAATCAAAACTATATTTATTTAAAGGAAGGCCCATCAATGTTTTTATTTTTCTTGAATTGTCTCATGAAAAAAAAAATTATCCTCAGTAACGGTCTAAAGAGAAACCTGCATGAAGCAATGTCCTATTTTAATCACCTCTTTTTAAAAAATGGTGGTGAGTGACCTCTGGAGGCAAGTGGAAAAAGTATCCAGCTGCTTTCTGGAGTGAAGTGGGTAGAATGAGAAAGCAGATCTTTCCTTTGGAGGAAAAAAAATTTATTTTGATGTCTANAGCAATGTCCTATTTTAATCACCTCTTTTTAAAAAATGGTGGTGAGTGACCTCTGGAGGCAAGTGGAAAAAGTATCCAGCTGCTTTCTGGAGTGAAGTGGGTAGAATGAGAAAGCAGATCTTTCCTTTGGAGGAAAAAAAATTTATTTTGATGTCTAATTAGGGTGAATTAAAACATTCAACTTTAAAATTAGTTTATTGAACCTCAATGCAGGGAAGCCTGGAGTGATGCAGTCCATGGGGTCGCAAAGAGTCAGACACACTTAGTGACTGAACAACAACCAAAAAAACCCTCAATTCAATTACATAATATTTATAAAGTATATAATACAATGCCACAGCGGGAAGAGAGAGACGTAAGGTCCACAGTTTCCATCTCACCGAGCTTATGATCTCCTAGGGAACTAAAAATAAGTGTTGAAACAACCGTAACACAGGCTAGAATGTTGAGAACATTTAGGAGTATCGTGGCTACACAGGAAGTCAGATTTTTGGTTAGGCTGTTCAGAAAAAGTCTACCACATTCAACAAACAGTTACTAAAGACATATTGTGTCCCAGGCACTATGCTAAAGACTAAATCAGACATAATCACCTTCCTTTGGGCATTCCTGGTATAAAAGGGAAGTTGACACATAAATAGGAAAATTCTGTATTTATGGACTAATGCATAATTCTAATAGGCCACTGGCTACTTCACACATAATTTTCCTATTTATGTGTCAGAGGGGAACTAAAACAGAGCAGAGACTAAGAGGAGGGTCAGAAGAGGCTTCCTAGAGGAGGTGACACACCTCAGCTGACTGCAAATTGAAGACAGGGAGGCAGAGTGCTGGTTCAGCGCTGGTGTCGTAAGCCTGCTCCAGCCCATCTCCACTCATGATGACATACAGAGAGAAAGTACTCGAGGAATGTGAAAAGTCAACAAAGGAGCAGGGAATCAAGTCTTAGAGAAAAGAAACCTGCAAGGCAATGAACTGCCTGGCTTTCCCTGCCTCTTTTTCCTTGTAGCTGTGTTCCCAGTAGCTAAAACTCTGATGGAAACCCCATCTTTCTGATCCAACAAACTGAGAAATGGAGGCTCTGTGGACTGGAAAGTGAGTGGGGAGGGGAGGAAGGGAGAGCTAGAAAAGGTGACCCCTAAAATTTTGTGTATGAACCGTCTAAGCCCCTTGGGTTTGCCCCTGTGCATGTGAGAGGCCCCAAGCAGCACAGCAACAGCTCTGACGACTGGTCTGAGAGGTAAACCACTGCCCGTCGCAGATGAACCCAAGAGTACTGCATGTTCAGGACTGGCCCAGAGCAACACAGCACGGGCTTTGACAACTGAACTGAGACTGGCACTGTCACCCACAGAAGGCTATAGGAAACTTGCAGCCTGAACTTAACCAGGTTGACGGCCTGCTTAAATAAACATTCTCCAGAGGATTTTAACAGGACCCAGAGTCTGCACAGTGTACCTGACATAATGTCCAGGATACAATAGAAAATTACCTGTCATACCAAAAAACTAGGAAAATGTGACCAAATTCCAAGGGGAAAATGACAAGCAATAGACACAAACTCTGAGATAACACAGTTGCTGGAATTTTCAAACACTCTAACGCAGCTATTATATGCTCCAGGAGGTAAAGATGAATGTAAAGATAGGCATCTTTAGCAGAGAAAAAGAAACTATGAAAAAGAACCAGGTGGAAATTTTGAACTGAAAAGTACAATAACTGAAATAAATTCACTGGATGGGTGCAACATACTTGAAAGAAATCAACAGTGCTTATCTAAACTCAAGAGGNCTTTGTATCTTGTAGGGCCATTTTTGCATTGTGGTGAAATTCACATAACATAAGCTTAACCATTTTAAAGTGCATAATTTATTGCATTTAGTACATTCACAATGTTGTGCGCCTATCACCTCTATCTAGTTTCAAATTATTTTTATCACCCCCAAAGGAGACCCTCATACTCATTAAGCAGTCACTCCCCTTTCCCCCTCCCCTTTTCCACCCCCTTAGCCTTTGGCAATCATTAATCTGCTTTCTAACTATAAAAGGTCCTTAATTTGGGGATAGAAATATCAACCATACTACTTATTTGAACAAACATCTGAATGTGGTTCTCAAAACCACAACTATCCAGCCTCAGGATGGCGCTAACACTTGATGCTGTTACAATTAGAGACTGTCTCGATGATTAATTCAGTGCATGATGAATTGGCCCTGGATCTGATATAGTCCAGATTTAACATGTGACAATGTGAACATTGTGAGGGGAAATTTTCTGAACCCCACTCAACAATGTCTGAAGACCTAAAAAGAGCTGTTAAAGATGGTTTAAATGAATCAGGTATCAGAATAGAAGAAGACATCAAATAGGATAAAGGAAATGTTAAAGATGGGTAGAGAAGGTGGGGTAGAATGCAGGCAAAAAAATGTAGAAATGGCAATCGCAGGGATTTTGTAATGTTTTTATACAAGAATGAAGCAGGAAGAGGAAGTCTTGAGCTTCATTGCTGTTCCCTAGCCGCCGTCGTGACACTTGCGCCTTATTCCTACTTAACTAGTCATGGGCGGGCACCATTTGTGGTGAAGGCTGGATCTTCGCTTCCTCTTCATGAGTGTGGCCTCCATGTATTCTCCAGGGCACTAGTTCTAGAGGGTTTTAATGAATGCTATGTAAAAATAGTTTCACAATTTAGTTCACTTATTCATTTTCTAGTTCAACCGTTCAACTATTTTTTAGCTCATTCCTAATATACCTAGCACTGTTCTAGGTTCTGAGAACAAAGGAGTGAACAGGGCGCACAAACCAAGTGTCTTCATTGAAAAAGAAGGCTCTGCCAGGATCAAATGAATGAGACAGTGGGAACTGTGAAGCTTGAAGAATCATTGAAAAGAATTCCTCTAAGAAGGATTTGACCACTTGGAACTTGAGGTTCTTTTAGAATGCCTCAGGAAATGCATTAAGTGTGAAAAGGAGTTTCTTTTTCTGGATTCTTCCATTGCTGCTATGACCTAATTCTCATAGTAGGGCCCCTTTTAATCTCTGCAACAGAGAGAGAACATGTGTTTTTGTTTGTTTGGTTTGTTTCCCCTTTAAAGCACTTACCATAGTTGTATGTTTATTTTGGAGTCTAGTTTTTTAGGCACATCTTTGCTTCTGTTAGTTCCATGAAGACAGTACATGGCAACTAGTAGGTACCTAGGAAATAATTTGAATTTGCTCAACGGATGACTTATTTATCTATCATGTTTATCAATTTTACCCAATGTTCGAGACACCTCCTCTCTATTTTTTCATTTCTTTAATATACAAAGTCTTCTAGAACAATATTGGGCCGGCTACCTATCCCAGATAAGGGATACATACAAGGTCAAGTTTTCAGCTGGGCTTGGGGATGGTTATGGAAGATAACTTTCTAGGAAAAGCTCTTCTACCTGATAGGCTATGGTATTAAAATAATAACTGACATTTTTGGCATTGTATTCAGGAATAGTTTAAGTACTTTCACAAAGAACAACTCATTTAATCACTTAAACAATCTTATAATATAGACGATATTATCTCCTTTTTGCNAGCTCTTCTACCTGATAGGCTATGGTATTAAAATAATAACTGACATTTTTGGCATTGTATTCAGGAATAGTTTAAGTACTTTCACAAAGAACAACTCATTTAATCACTTAAACAATCTTATAATATAGACGATATTATCTCCTTTTTGCTAATGAGAAAAATTAATGATGAAGTTAAGAAATTTGTTAAAAAAAAAAAAAAGAAATTTGTTCAAAGCTACACAGCTTAAATGGCAGAGCTAGGATTCAAACCTTGAGGTCAGGGTCCACACTGTCCGGCATTACTCTGTAACACATGTGTCAGTAGTACTCTCTTGGAGCTATAGTATTCTCATATTCTTGGAGTCGGATAAATTTTTATGGCACTGTGATATTAGTTAGGATAAACAGTTGTGCCTTTGAGTATGCAAATGACCAGATAATTCACAGGATGCTTCCCTGGCGGCTCAGAGGTTAAAGTGTTTGCCTCCAATGTGGGAGACCCGGGTTTGTTCCCTGGGTCTTCCCTGGGAAGATACCCTGGAGAAGGAAATGGTAACCCACTCCAGTATTCTTGCCTGGAGAATCCCATGGACGGAGAAGCCTGGTAGGCCACAGTCCACAGGGTTTCAAAGAGTCGGACATGAGTGACTTAACTTTCGCTTTCTTTTCACTCCTGCTCTTAAGATAGGCATTTTGGGTAGTTATTTTTTAAAATAATTATTCTATAGTGTATCAGGAATTGAACTCAGATAGTCTAACTCTTGAGTCTTCCACTCATAAACCATTAGCTAGATCATCCTGCCTTAGGACAAATGTAATTAGTGGTATGCAGAGCACTTATTATTCCCTGGAATATCCAGTTTCTTTAAAATTTTTCTTTGTGGTTTTAATTTTTTTTTTTTAGTTGGTTGTAAGTTGCACACATAAATATGTTTAAATTTTAACTCTAATTGTGAAAAGATCTGAAGTAATGAAAACTTTAGCTCTTCTTACCTTGGGAAGAGTTTCTGCTGGAGTCAACTTAAGTAAAGTGCTCAGTAAAGCAGAAAGGGGGACACACTGGTGATTAGAAAATTTGAGATTTAAAGGATGGCATAACAGTAGGTCTAGATCTCAGGTGAGGAAGGAATCGGAAATTTCTTTAAATGGAGGAAACCACGTTTCAGAATAGAGGGAGTGGCACTCAGGCAAATGGATTAGAAGGCTGCATTTGTGACCAAACATTCCTGAAAGGAGGCAGAAGACACTGCAAGGTAGGACAATGACACCTGGCAAGGACAACGAACTTCAGCGAAGCAAGATGACTGAAAGGGCAGAACGGGGCGGAAGGTTAGCTGGACGGCTTTTTCCATTTTAAGGGAGCAGGAGCTGAGTCTCACTGAGGTGCTCCTGTGCCATGGACACATGGCTAACTCAATATTTTAACCTCTGGCAGAGCAGAACTTCTCAAGCTCTGTTGCACACACAGATCAGCCTAGAAGTTCCTGAGATCCTGCGTGTCTAACAGTTTACCAAGGGAGCCAGCTGCTAGCAGTTTGTAGACCACACACTAGGTAGCAAGGTAAGGGTGTACCCTTAATTTTCCGATGAAAAATGTGTTCTCAGTCACGGACAGCTTCATGTGAATGGTGGTGATTTCTGCCTACAGTCCTCTCTGAATGAAGTCTTGATGGACTTAACAGAAGAAATACAAAGGGGAGGATCATACCATCTCAGAAGAGGGACTTGAGGGACGGCTTTAGTGTGGCCACACAATAGCTTGAGAGAACCAAGTTTTTGAGGATGTCTTTATGGAAGGAAGTCAGATTCCAGAAGAGCAACACAGAGAAAACAATCTCACAGAGCCTGAGAAAACAAAACAAATAACTCCACTCCTCAAACTAGAACCAATCTGGGTTATAACAGAAGACATACTTCAGAGCACGGCTCTAAAGAAGACAGCACCACATAACATGTGAATGTATGTAAATACATGGTATACAATGCCTAGTATCTCAGTCTGCTTAGAGCTACCATTAGAAAACGCCACGGGCTAGGTAGCTTAAACAATTGGCAATTTATTTCTCATGGTGCTGAGGCCTCTTCTGTTGTTCACAGNGCAGGAGGATTCTTTTCCACCTTTTCCACTAGGGAAGCCCAAGGCGATCTCTGGGAGGTTGCACACTGCCCAGTTCCCTGTGTCTGTCCTCACGCAGGTGATCCAGAAGTACATGCCTGGAGGCCTGTGTGGCTATGACAGAGACGGCTGTCCCGTGTGGTATGACATCATTGGGCCGCTGGACCCCAAGGGCCTGCTCTTCTCGGTCACCAAGCAGGACCTGCTCAAGACCAAAATGAGGGACTGTGAGCGCATCCTGCACGAGTGTGACCTGCAGACCGAGCGGGTGAGGCTGCCCCGGCCCGCGGTCCCGTGAACACACCTGCACCCTCAACGTCATGGTCAGAGGGCTCTGGGCTCACACACCAGCTCTGACACGTCCCAGCTGTGCCGCCTTGGGAAGTTACCTCACTCCTTTCTGAGCCTGTCTCCTCACCTCCAAAACTGACACAATAATAATGGTTGCAGGGATGAAGTTAGATAACATGAGTGTGTGGCCGGCACCTGGGGCCTCTCAGCAATGCTAGCTACTACAATTCCCTCTGAGTCTTTGCCCTTGCTGCTCCTTCCGTTGAGATAATCCGATCCCCAGTGCACACACGTTCCCCCCCACGCCTCCACTGGCTCTGTCCTATCCATCTTTCAAGGCTCAGACTGTCCCCATCTCTGAGGCCCCCACTAGGTTAACGAGAGTCCCCACAACTTCTGTGCGTCCAGTCACGGCTCTCAGCTCAGGACCGTGGTAACCCAGTTGCTGGTCAGTCTCCCCAACCAGACTGTGAACTCTAAGGATAAGAACTCTGGATTATTGAGCTATATGCCATACTCTCAGTGCCTGGCTCAAAAGAGGTGTTTAATAAATATTAGCTGGACAAACGGAGGGATGAGTGGATAAATTAATGGCCGTTTGAAGGGAAGGATGGGTGTGAATAGGTGGGTCAATTAATGGATGGGCGGACAGGCAGATGGAGGGTGGCTGGATGATGAATGGGTGATGGACTGTGGATGGACGGATGGTAAATGCAGTCACTGTTTTGTCTGCTCATTCCTCTGGGACAGAGCAGGGAGCTGGGAGAAGCCCTAGGGGGTCACGAGCTGAGGCACCATCTCCCAAGTTCTGAGCCTGCACCCTGATCCTTGCTCTTGTCCTTGCAGCTGGGGAGGAAGATTGAGACCATCGTGATGATATTCGACTGCGAGGGACTGGGGCTGAAGCACTTCTGGAAACCCCTGGTGGAAGTGTACCAGGAGGTGAGCAAAGGCCCTGGGCGCCCCTGCGGCCTGCAGGGTCTCTGTGGGCTCAGCTAAGTGTGATGCTGAGGCCTGAGAGAGACGTCGGGTCTCCTAGGCAACCACACCAACTTCCGGTTTGGGGAGAGGCCGCGGTTGGCGAGAGGCCACATTTCCGCCACGTGATCTGCGCAGGCGCCCTGCGTGGGGGAGGGCGCGCGGCCGCAGCCTGGGCTGGCCGGCGCGTCCCAAAGTTCGACTCCTCCGCCCGGACTAGGGCCACCCCCGGGGAGGGGGCGCCAGCCGGGACCGCAGGCTCTGGAGGAAGGACGCCAGGGAAGGGTGCCGAGTTCCCGAGGCTCCGCTGAGAAGCCGAGCGGTAGCGAGACCGCTGCTCGGGAGCCGCCACGATGGAGCTGGAACTGGAACCCTGTGGGGCCGGGGCCCCGGCTGCCGGGCAGCGGCTTCTCCAGGTCGAGGCCCCGGCGGAGAATGAGCCGGAGGCAGTGGTGGGCTCCCGGCGGAGCGGCCGGGCAGACAGCTTGCTGCGCTGGTTCATCACCGTCCTCCTGTGCGCTGCCTTCCTGGGGCTGGTGAGAGCCGGGGCTGGAACCCTCCCAAACCGAGACGAGGGCAGACGTTCTGCAGAGAACGCGCCCTTCTGTGCTCTTGTCTCCGCCGCTTGCAGACTCCGTGACCTTGGGCTCATCCATCTGCCCGAGCCTCAGTTTTGCAGTCTGTAAAATGGGCACAATTACGATTTTCGAGAAATATTGTCAAGTGTAAAATAGATTTTCGTAATATATAATGTTATCCAGTTCCAGCAAACCTTTCTACCTCTCCTCTGTGGGGTCAGGAGAATGCAAGAGGGGTCACCAGGTCTATAGCCGCTCACCCAACCCCCAAATTATTGCACAAAACTGCTTTATTGGGTTCTCGTCTTCGTTTGACTGAATTGACCCCTTATTCTTGCATATGGGAAAATAGACCCAGACAGGAAGAGTGACTTTTTCGGACCACACAGCCGGTTAAGTAGTTGAGCCAGGAATAATGTTTCCTAGTCTGCCTATAATCTTATGTAAAACAAATTTTCTGATCCTTGAATGTTTTTCCTAGAACAAAGTGCAAGGCTAGTTTAGCCTTTTGCCAAACGTCTTAGCCGTCGTTTTCTGGAATAAGGCGGTTACTTTATTCCAGAAAACTTCCCTTAGTAGCTTGTCTTAAATATTGGAGTCTTGGGGAGTTGGGAGGTGAGTTCTCTGAGCTGTCACTGCTGCCCACTTAGTATCTTTCCCTGAGGCACAGTTGATTCTTAGAGTATTTGTATTTGAAGAAAAGTCAGTGCAAACGCCGTTCCTCGTCCTGTTAAATGCGTTGCAGGTGGGACTAATTTGGTTAAAGCGGGGTCACTGCCTTCCCTTCATGTATTAATCGCTCGCTCTGCCTGTGCCCGCGTCTGGGGAGGGGCTACATCCAAGCGCTTAGGGCAGAGTCGTGCAATTAGAATCACTTATTCTTGAAATGTAGACCGATTGGAAACATTATTTTTTAAGTGTCCAACTAATTTCCTGTGAAAGCCAAATGCAGCCCCTAATTTTTGCTAAAAGTACATGTCTTTGAATAAAATTTTATTTTTAAACCCGGTGCATGCAGGTGTATGTAATATTGTCTAAGAAAGCCTTACAGACTGTACCCCTGAGGCTTTGGTTCTTGAATAAAAATGTAGATTGGGAAACGTTCAAATTGTTTCTCTCTTGCATGTTTTATACGTATAATTTTAAAGAAGGACCCTATGAACATCCAGCAGTTCTGCAGTTTTAACAGCATCAAAAATGGGATACTATTTTGATGGCTTGAAAATTTAAATTTTTAGCATCACAATTCTTGTGTTATTTGTGCATGCAATGTGTTTCAGACTGCTTAAAACTTTCAAAAACGTTTTTTAATATTACATTTTACTGTTAATAGAAATACTGTAGTCTTTGCTGGTATTGTTCAAAAAGGAAACAGAATTGCACGAAAAAGCTAAAAGAATTAATTTTTTTTAAGTTCAATTTGAGAGTTGTCAGAATGAGAAAAACCATAGGATTTGACACACCAGAAATAGTCTTGTAGCTCTAGTAGTACTATTAGTAGGTTCATTATGGATTTAACTGTGGGACTTAATTTCCTACCGTCCGTTGAAGTCCCCTCCTCCCTTTTTAATAGTGAAAAAAGCTACCATAGACATAGACATTTTAATGATTGTAAATAAAAACTTATGTCTTCTTGAATTTTAGGGAATGAGTGTTGCTATACTGGGACCCACATTTCAAGACTTGGCAACGAATGTGAACCGCAACATCAGCAGTCTTTCTATGATTTTTGTGGGCCGTGCCTTTGGATACCTGGGTGGCTCTGTGATTGGCGGAGTTCTTTTTGACAGTATGAATCATTTTCTCCTTTTGGGTGAGTAAACGAAGTTTCAGCTTCTTGGAGACTTTCAAGGAATTTACAGCTTGCTTTTAAATATGAAACATACTGGCTTGCAGAATGGTTGACAGTTTAAAAGTAGTGTTTAGACATCCTTACTGGAAGCCAGGTTCCTCTGCTGCCTGCTCGCATCTTGGCAGTTGCTTGGAATCTGGGCTGGATGCCTCTGGAAATTTAGATTAGTACTAGTGTGTTAGCTATCCTTAGCCCTCCTGACTTTCACTGTGGTCTAGATACCACTGCTGGATCACATGCCAGTTGTTTAAAGAGCTCTGTTTGTCAGTGTTTAGGGCAGATCTTCTGGGTCCATAGATGAGAATACACTCCTCAGACCTGCCCAGACTAGACACCGGGCTGAGAACAAATGTGGGAAGGGATAGTGGGTGAAATGATGAATGCTAAATTTTTGTCCCAGCTGCTCCTTGTGAATGATCAACCCAAGCCTCTCCTCCTCTCAAAATAGATAGCAAAGCTTTTAACTTACTCTTTTTTGGATAAATTGACATGTTTAGAGAAAATCTGGATTAATGTGACAAAACTGCTTTGGAAGTAAGGAGATAATTGCGGATGAATGAGTAAATAACTCCTCTGATTTCCATAGTTGGTTGAAAGAATGTATTTCTTGCATTTCCCTCCCTAGTCTTCCAACAAACCTGTTTGTGCTGTGTGCTCAGTTGATCAGTTGTGTCTGCCTCTATGTGCTGACCAGCCTGCCAGGCTCCTCTCTCCATGGAGTTTTCTTGGCAAGGATACTAGAGTGGGGTGCCATTTCCTCCTCCAGGGGATCTTTCTGATCCAGGGATTGAACCCGTGTCTCTTGTGTCTCCTGCACTGGCAGGCAGATTCTTTGCCATTAGTGCCACTGTTTAATACATTTCTACTACAAACTACTATAGTAATTGCATTTGATTTCTTACCTTTATCTAAAAATCTCTTTAGGTTGTTAAAAATAAATAATTTTTGAGCTATCTGTTTGGCTATAAAATTTTGCCTTGTGGTATAATGTATGTTTTGATTATTACCAGTACGAGAAGTGTATTTATATTAGAATAGCGTAAACTTTATAGTTCATAAGGATGATAGAAGCTTTTATTTATTAATTTATTTATTTTGATAGAAGCTTTTAAATGAAATAACTTCATAGAAGCGGAACCTTTCCTCTATTCATTACTCAACTTTAATTTGACCTGTTTTGCATTTTTGAGAGTTTTTATGATGTTGACTTCATCTATGACCCTTTGCCATAAATAGTGTTTTTCATAGCTGACTTTGACCTTTCTTCTCAGGGGTGTCAATGTTCGCTACCACAGTTGGTCTTTATCTTGTTCCATTTTGTAAGACCGCAGTGTTACTGATCGTCATGATGTCTACCTTCGGTGTTTCAATTGGCATTCTGGATACAGGTTAGTGAGCCCTTCATTATCATCTCTGGGAGTAGCGTCTTTCTAGTAGAAGAATGGGATCCTCCAGCCAAGAATACTGGAGTGGGTTGCCATTTCCTTCTCCAGGGAATCTTCCCGACCCAGGGATCGAACCCAGGTCTCCCACATTGCAGGCAGATGCTTTAACCTCTGCGCCACCAGGGAAGCCCTAGGAAAAGAGCAGATGATATTAAATTGTCACTTGCACTGTCCCCTAAAATGACACTGACCTACTGTGTTTTTCATGGGGTCTCCCAGTCAGTACCACCCTTCTTGCCAGGTAGAGTGCCTGTTTTTGAGCAGCCAACCACAGAGTGAATTCAGAGGGTTTTGTTCTTTGAGAGTTTGTTGATTTACAGTATCCAAAGAGGAGAGGGGCCCCAGTGTGGGTGATTACAGTGCAGACGAGCAGGCTTTCAGTCAGGCTAGGTCTTTATCATTGTAATGTGGCAAGAATTGATGAATTAATAGATGAAACCAAGTTCGGAACCATTATATGGCTGAGGAAACATAGAACCAGCTCTCCAATTTAAAATGCACTCTGCCTTTCAAACTAAGAAAGCTGTGTTGTGTATTAGTTTCCTTTTCCTTTTCTCTCAAAAGTTGCTGCCCTCGTGTATCTTTATTTTTTAAAATGTACTAAATAATGTGTGTGACATTCGTTCACCCCTAAAGCCAACTTTCTCCACCTCTTGCTTTGTATTTGATAGGTTGGAGAAATATTTTTTACTTTGGGCTAAATTTGTGAAATCACAGGATAGAATTGTATGTTTATGTGCAAATCTATTAAAAAGAAAAATAATATTATACTTGATGCTTCTCATCTTCACCCTGTAGACACCTAGGCAGTGTGACCACAGGTGTTAGAAGGCATCCCTGTTACTTGTTCTTGAAACGGGCAGAATCCTGTCATGGTCAGGCTTCTGAATATGGGTTTTGCATCTGCTGTATACATAAATAATTTTCCTCGAGTGGCTACTGATTTCCAGTATAGAAAAACTTGGTCATTTGGCTACTATCTGATGATAATATATATTTAAAATATTTAGAAGTAAGTAAATATAAATATCCTTCCCCGCCCCCACCCCTCCTGTGCCTGGTGTTATTGTTGTTCAGTTTCTAAGTTGTGTCCACCTCTTTGTGACGCCATGGATTGCAGCACACCAGGCTCCTCTGACCTCCACTATCTCCCAGAGTTTGCTCAAATTCATGTCCGTTGAGTTGGTGATGCTATCTAACCATCTCATCCTCTGCCGCACTGTTCTCCTTTTGCCTTCAGAGTCTTTTCTGATGAGTTGGCTGTTCACATCAGGTGGCCAAAGTATTCTAAGCTGGTGTTGGAACTGTATGGTAAAAAGCCTTGGGCTAATGTACTTAGCTCTAGGAGATAGTGCTTGACTAAATTATAGAATTCCATTTGTGAGTGTCCGAGATTCTGGTGCTGAGAGTTTCTTGGTAGTGTTGGTGAGTTAGAGTTGACTTAGTCATAAGGACTAATCATAGAATTGACTTAGTTGCCACAGTTGATAACTTAGAATACTATAATTCTTGTGCCATGTAAAATATTTCTGATAGTAATGAACTTTTTTCTTTTTTCTCAAGTTTCTATAATTAAATCACTCTCCATCTTTCATTGATAGGTGGTAACGTCCTAATCTTGGCTATCTGGGGGGACAAAGGAGCCCCACACATGCAGGCCTTACACTTCAGTTTTGCCCTAGGTGCCTTTTTGGCTCCACTGCTGGCTAAATTGGCACTGGGCACGACGGTGTCTGCTGAAAACCACACAGAGGCTGACTTTAACCAATCTGCCTTCAACCAGTCATCTGAAGCTGACTCAGAAACTCTCTTTGGAATACCTGATGATATGAATTTACTCTGGGCTTACGCTGTTATCGGTGCTTATATTTTTGTAGTTGCTCTCTTTTTTTTCGCTCTGTTTTTAAAGAAAAGCTCAAAGCAAGAAAAAGCAAGAGCATCAGCTCAGAGGTTTCGAAGAGCCAGATACCACCATGCCCTTCTCTGTCTCCTTTTCCTGTTCTTCTTTTTTTATGTTGGAGCTGAGGTAACATATGGCTCTTACGTTTTCTCATTTGCAACCACCCATGCTGGCATGAAAGAAAGTGAAGCGGCCGGGTTGAACTCCATCTTCTGGGGGACCTTTGCAGCCTGCAGGGGCATGGCAATCTTTTTTGCTACATGTTTACAGCCTGGAACCATGATTGTGTTGAGCAACATTGGCAGCCTGACTTCATCTTTATTTCTGGTGCTTTTCAACAAGAGCCCACTTTGTCTCTGGATAGCAACTTCAGTGTATGGGGCCTCAATGGCAACCACGTTCCCCAGTGGAGTGTCTTGGATTGAGCAGTACACGACCATCCACGGGAAAGCTGCAGCATTTTTTGTAGTCGGTGCCGCCCTGGGAGAAATGGCTATTCCTGCAGTAATTGGAATTCTTCAGGGCAAATACCCTGATTTGCCTGTAGTTTTGTACACCTCTTTGGGGTCATCAATAGCCACTGCTGTTTTATTTCCTGTGCTGTACAAATTAGCCACCTTGCCGCTTGATCGTCAGCGAAAAGAACACAGGAAAAGCGAGGACCAGAAAGCTCTGCTTTCTAGCTCTGGGCTCAACGACTATGAGGAAGAGAATGAAGAAGATGATGCAGAAAAATGGAATGAAATGGACTTTGAAGTGATTGAAATGAATGATACAATGAGGAATTCTGTAATAGAGACATCTAGAAATATTCTGACGGAGCCTACAGCTGAAGTTCCCAACCATTCCTACTCAAACGTGTTAATGTTTGAATCCTCTCCAGTTAATACTGGCAACTCCCCTGTGAATTACCTTGCAAGAAACCAGGACAAAAGGGACTAATGTGTTGAGAGGATGGATTATTTACTGACTCCTCAAATAGTCACCAGTTCCTCAGTCAGAGCAAAGCATAACACATTTGCAACAAGCTTTGAGGATCACAATTTCTAGCTCCGAGTATAGCAAATGCTAAGCAGTTTTGAAATGTTCTGTAGTCCCCAGAGCCTTCCATAAAGAACCAGTGATCTCATACAGCAGGATCCTGTTGTAAGGCTGGTGTTTGGTGGCGTGTGGCTGGTTAGGTAATATTTTATGGGCTTCACCCTTCCTCAGAGCATGCAGAGAAGGCATTTGTTTTTGAGAAGTTGGGTGTGCCATTCAGATAAAGCAAAACTGTTTAGTAGTTGAATCGGTTAGCCAAGCAAATTCTCCATCATCAGTATTCTGCCAGGGAAGTTGAGAATCATTTCATGAAAAGACATCTTTGAAAATGGACAGAGATTTCTATTGTTTTACTCTGTAGTGTTGGATTAAAAATGGTAATTACTGATGTTTTCAGATTTTTATGAGGAGAGCAGAGAACAGGTCCTGGAGACCTGGCTTCAAACCTCCGATGCTGCTTCCTAGTCTGGCCCTGTACTCTGACTTACGTCGGCCTTGTTTATCTCGTCTCCTGGTCTGGGTCTCTAATGAAAGTGAGATGACTTTCAAATGGGAATCCCTCATTTTTACAGTTTGTGCAAGATGTCTGTCAGAAATGAACATAAGTGCCACTACATTCGTCATTTCAAATGAGAAGTGGAAAAAAAATGAATAGCTTTAAGAATGTGCTACTGATTGTGAATAACATCAATTTAAGAGACTCGGTATTACTTTATTTGAATAATTCTGAGGAATACATTTTTAGCACTATATGTCATTGACTCTGAGATGCACCTTTTTTTTTTTTCACATTTTTAATATCTCTGAAATCAAAGTCTGTGTTAAAATCAGTGATCATTTAATGTGACAAAATTGAGTTTTTTCCCGTATACTTCTATAAAGTAATGTTGCGTTTTACAATCAGTGTCTTAGTTTCAGTGAACACTGATTCATTCAATGATGGATATTGTACTATTTTTACAGACATTTTAAGAAGAGTTATTTTTATATGCTCATTTTCTCTGTGTTCACACAGGATTTGGAGATGCCTTGTTGCAGTTTTTAAAGCTGTTTCAGAGTTACTATGTTAGTAGTAGGGCTGTGAACTGGGTCTCTTGTGGCCCTTTGCTTCCCTCAGTGACAATCTGGGAATGAGTCTGCTGTTCCAGGAGTTACTCCTTATTGAGTTTAGTTGGTAGTCACATTGTAAGCACTGTAAATTAGACTGCTAATTTAATTTACCGTGAGACACCGTCTTTTCCAGCGATTGGAATACCTGTGTCAGGGTCTGGACCGCCTCTTTCCTGAGTTTGAAATATCTGGGAAATCAAAGTAATGATTTGAACGTGGCTTGGGGGCCTAAGAGGGATCATGAGCATGGCAAATCTGGCATGGAGTATCCTTTGATAAATGACTGGCATTGATGACAGATTTCATTCACTTCTTAGCACATTTTGTGCTGAATAATACCTAATTTGTACTTTGTTGCAGTATGTCTGCTTTTTAACTAATTTCTGTAAATTTGCCTTTGTTTTTTCATAAGTGGAAAATAGTACCTTTCTCGACCACTGTCCATTATTGGTTCATTTTAACAATCTTGACAGTTTTGGAGGGAGCTGGTGGAGAAATTAACAGTGAAAAGCCTATTCTTCTTGCTCTCTTTATTCTATCCTTTTCTCTTAGCTTGAACTTGGAGATTAGGTCTGCTCCACTTACTGCCCTTTCTCAGATTGTTGGAATGTAGGCAGTAGCAACTATTTGGCATCTGGGTGGCTTGCCAGAATAGGGATTCAGCCTGTGGCATCGACATTTAAAGGATAAAAGTGCAACTCAGGGAAAGAAGGGATAAGAACATGGTAGAAAACTTGGAAATCCACAAAAAATGCGTTAGAATTCCACAAACCAAAATGTGAATGGCCATATGAGATTATAAGGAATGTTAAAGTTTGATAATGTATTTCCATATTGGAAAGATAAGACAGTACAATTCCAGGAATTAGCCTTCATCCTGATAATCAGTTCTTAGTTAAATAAGTGTCTGCTGATACTCAAGTAACCAATACCGAGGTTTTCTATTTCTGAGTAACATTACTGTATCACAAATTCAACAGCTTAGAACAAGACCTCTTGTTTCTTTAACCTCACAGCTTTCTTGAGTCAGGAATTTGGGCGTGGCTTCACTGGGTTGGTTCTCTGCTCAGCATCTCGTGGGCTGCAGTCAGGCTGTTGGAAGAGCTGTGCTTTGTAGAGCTTGGACTTCCCTTCTGCGCTGTGTGGTTTTTGACAGTAATTTGGTTCCTTGAGGTAGTAGACTGAGATCTCCATTTTTTTTTTTTTTCTGGCTGTCAGCAGGCACCTGTCTCGATTGCTAGGACCTCCCATGTAGCCCTCTCATAGATCCTTTCGAAGCTTGTTTCTTCAAAGCCAGCAGGAGAATCTCACTGGAGCCGACTGAGCTGGGATTTTTAATGATACCGTGTAATCATGGGAGTGACATCCTGTCCCTTTTGCCAGATTTTGTAGACTAGAAGGAAGTCTCAGAGTCTGTCCAAACTCTAGGGAAGAGGCTAGTGTATGGATGTATCTGATTATTGGGGGTCACCTTTGGGTGTGTCTGCTATACTCAAGTGTCTGCAACACTCAAGGGAGCCAGAAAGCTTTAGCTGGGGAAAAATCCTTCAGTAGTCACCAAAAGTGATAATAGATACAACCCACTGAATGTTCTAGTACAGGAATGGAAAACTCCGTATAGACCAGGCCAATAAACCTAACTCAGGCTTTTTCCCTTGAGATTTTATTTTGTTTTCTTTTCCACTGTACTTTTTAACCTGTTCAAATGCAGCTTAATATGAGGGAAATTCGTAAGTTTCAGTGTAATTGTATTTTCATAGTAAAGTCCAAGAAGACTTTGAGAGCATTTTTCAATCCCTGTTATTTTTTAAAGAAAAATCTTTTTAAAATAATTTTTTATTATATATGAAGGTATAAAAAAAGGTCATGGTAGAAGATTAGGGAAGTACCTAAAATTTTTAAGGGACAAATGTAAGTAATCATAATCCTAAATACCTAGAAAGTTCTTACATTTCTAGGCAGCTTAGTTTCCCAAGACAAGGGTAAAGGGGTTAAAAAAAATTTCCTTCTTCCAGATAAAGTATCAGAAACAACTTGAATTTTATGTCTAGATTATATTGATACTACATTTGGTAGACTGGTTTTTAGTTTGAATAGTTGTAATTTATTAAGAACAAGAACCGTATCAACACACCCCTGAAAAATGTGAGACCCAGATTCCATGTAAAATGATTTTGTTTCAAGTAGATTGATTGAATAATCAGGATAGTTTTCTCATAACCAGAACTTTTGTATTATAGCAATGTAGCATTCAATCCTGCCACTTAAAAATTATTACTAAAATAGAGCTTAAAATTCCTAGTGAAAGTAGATATATTCTTCTGGGGTCCCTTGTGTGAGGTGCCCTAGTTCGTAATATGTATTTGTAATGTTTTGTTGTGAGTGTGTGTGTGTGTATATGTTTGTATGTGGAGTCCACAGATGCTGTGTGTGTCTGACATTTTCTTACAGTATGGGGATGTAGCAGGGGTAGAGGTGATAGGGAAGGCATACAGAAAAGCTCACTGTGTGATTTCAAAGTTTGTTACAATTGTTCTGTTAATTGAAATTTTTATGAAGGTTATTGTCGATTTACACGTAGCTGTGTGCAGTGTTTTTTTTTTTCAAACTTGCTGAGTGAAGAATACTTGGTCAGTCTGGAAAGACAGAGGAATAGACCGTGCTCCTCATACTTTAATGCGCATTAGAATTGCTTCTTAAAATGCAGATTCTAATTTAGTTGGACTGGGTTAGGGATTCTTCATTTCTAACAAGCTCCTAGGTGTGCTGTTGGCCCATGGGTTGACCACACTTTGGGTAGCAAGTTTCACTTTTTGGGAATGTTAAATTCTTTGCTACTTCTTTTGGGAATTTCATTTGTTTTCTTTTAGCTTTTCTAAATCTGACCCTGAATCTCTGGGAGTCTATAGTCCCCACGAGCCCCCTCCATCTGTATACACTATTCTATAAGTCCTCTCCGTTTGCTGCATTAGCTGTTCAATATTTATTTCACAGGTTATTGAATGCCTCCTGTTTGGTAGTTTCTGTGGGAGATGTACATTGGTGAAAAGATCAGAAGTTTCCTGCCTTCATGGAACTTACCTCTAATGCAGTACTGTCCAGTATCTGCATTGGCCGGTGGCTGCCATATGTAGATAGCACAGGTCCAGTGGGAGAAACAAAGCGTCAAACAAGTCATCCACAAGATATTTCCAGGAAGGCTTTATTTCCTGTTGTTCTAGAGATTGATTAACTACTATCTGGGGTCAGAAGGTTGTGATAGATACCTTGTCAAATGGCGTAATATAAATTATGGCATCTAAGAAAGACCTGGTGATCTGAAGGAGAAGGTTTTGGCTTCCTTGGGTATAAAAGAAGCAAACCAAAGCTAGTGACTTGGTTGTCAGAAGGAATATTTAAGCTCTTTCCTTTCATGCACTTTGGCCAGTTGGCACTTGAGCTAGGTTGAATTTGAGTTGGGTTTTTATTTAGGTTTAAATAGTTTCATATTTAATGATTTAAAACTGTATAGCACTGAATTTTTACAATCAAAGAGAACTGTTCTTTATTTTCCAACATTTTCCTGTGGTAATTGTAATTATGTCTTCTCTTGTCCTGTATTTCTGCCCTTTTTATTTCTTTTAATTCTTCAACAACAACAGGGAGGATCCCTTAGGTTCTTGCACTGTGACTATTGATTCTTACTATTGTCTCCTGTCTTCCTTTTGACTTATATTTTTAATTGCAGAATGCCTCAGTTTCTGATCTCTAAATTATTGCAGCTTGCCTTTGATGCATTTGGTAATGTTAGTTAATGTATGGCCTGGAGAAATGTTTTGAAGTTGTAAGATGACATGAGTAGCTTAAGGGGTTGGGCTTTCTAGCTTATTGTGATTAATAAGGTGCTTTCTTTTTTTTTTTTTAATCTTTTTTATTTGTGATAAAATACTCATAACAAAATTTATTGTTTTAACCATTTTTAAGTGTACAGTTCGGTGGCATTAAAGGCATTCTCATTATTGTGCTATAGTCATTGCCATCATCTACAGACGATTTTTTATCTTGCAAAACTGAAACTCTCAAGCCATTGAACAGTAACTTGCCAGTACCACCCTCCTTTCAGCCCCTGACAACCATCTCTGAGTGTTTGACTGCTCTTAAGTACCTCATATAAGTGGATACAAACAGTATTTGTCCTTTTATGACCAGGTTATTTTATTTAATGTAACATCCTCAAGGTCCATCTTGTTGCAAAATGTGTCAGAATTTACTTTGTAAAAATAACCAATACTCTGTTGTATGCATATTTTGTTTACCTATTTATATGTTGATGGATACATGCTTTGCTTCCACCTTTTGGCAGTTGTGAATAATGCTGCTATGAACACTGATGTACAAATATCTGCTTTTTTAATTTTTAAATATTGAAGTATAGTTGATTTTACAGTGTTGTTTCAAGTGTACAGCATAGTGATTCAGTTGTATGTATATTATATAAATATGATATATATATAAATATGTACATGTGTCTGTGTTCTTGTTAGACTTTTCCTCTTATAGATTATTAAGAAATATTGAGTATAGTTCCGTGTGTTATACAGTAAGTCCTCTAGTCTCTGCTTTTAATTCTTTTAGGTATATCCCCATAAGTGAAATTGATGAATCATATGATGATTCTAGTTTTAATTTTGAGGGGTGCTTTATTTTTATTATTCTGCTTAGATATTATTCTAATCCACCAGGAAGAGGGCAACACTTAGTATCGCTTCAAACTCTAGGCAGGCTTTTGGTGCATTCTAATTAGCTTAGTATCATACACCCTGAGTAAATGAACTTAAATGTCAGGTATCTACCTCACAGTTTTGTTACTTCTGCTTCTAGTCTTTGTTCGGTCACTGAGCTTACCCTGAGAGCTTACTTTGTGCTGGGCACTGTAGACTAAGGATTAACGAAACTTCCTCTCCTGTCCTCGGAGTACCGAGTATCATTCTCATGTGTTTTGGGATTTTGATCCCCGTTTTCTGCTAAGTGACTGGTCTCGTGTCATGTTCTCCTTTGGTCACACACAGACTCCCCCTGGCCGCTTTGGAAGAGATAGTGTGTGGTCAGGGAGCCATGGGCTGGAATGGGCCCGGTGCTGGGGCCAGGCTGCTCTCTGCCTGTCTCGCAAAGCAGCTCTGCCTGTTGGTGAAACTTCTCCCTGATCCTTCTCCCTTAGGCCCGTCCTCTGTATATCTCTAATCCAAATTCCAGAGCTTGCCGGAGTCCAGCTCCAGCAGCCAGGGGATCAGCCTGAAGGGATGAGTGGTGTCTGTGGGAAATGATGTAGCCTCTGACTCGAGGTAGGGGACTACATGTTTATTTCAAGCATTAGGTTCTCTTATATTTTTTCAAAAACATTAGGTCAGAGGTTCTACATTTTCTGTTCCCCCTCACCCAGATTATTGTCTCATTGTTGCCCTTCAGAGTTCCTGCTTCAAGGATTCTCTCATCTCTCAGAATTGTGTTTTCTTGTGATGACATTGTAACTCATGCTTATGTCTGGGCTACATACCACATCCCTCAGTTTATTTCTTATCTTTTTAAATCCTGCTTGTCCCTAGTATCCTAAGCGCACTGTCTCCTAAAAAGGCTTCTAACTATTCTTAATTATTCCTAAACCCTAAACTCAGCAAACTTCTTTTGCCATAAACATTTCCCTCACAAACAGGTCTCAGATAATAGTCTTTCCCACAGCCTCAAGCTGCGGCCAACGTGCTCATCCTGGGACATTCTTTGCAAAAATCCTTGAACAAATGTCAATGGTTACTTTATAGATTATTTTCTGGGCACAACTGCAGAAGGCTTTGTGCTTTCTACGCTTCTCTCAATAAGCACCTTAATATTCTTTCCAGCCAACTCAACCAAAGAAAGGAAGAAAGAAGTCAGAATCATAAGAGCTAGCTGCTTCATCCTGGGTCCGTGCCTGCAGAATGAGGAGAGGGGGCTGGGGCCGGGCCTCCATTTTGTCAGTAATGCCTAACGCGGCTCCCCACACACACAGACTCCCCCTGGCCGCCTTGGAAGAGATAGTGTGTCGTCAGGGAACCATGGGCTGGAATGGGCCTGGTGCTGGGGCCAGGCTGCTCTCTGCCTGTTTCTCAAAGCAGCCCTGCCTGTCAGTGGAAATTCTCCCTGTTCCTCCTCCCTTAGGGCCATCCTCTATATATCTCTAGTCCAAATTCCAGAGGAAACCTGTCTGACTGACTTGAGTAGCTGCTCTCGTCCTTTCTGGGCAGGGCCTGGCCTCAGGAGTTGTTGACCAGCTCGTTACTTGGCCTCTCTTGGGTCAGTGCCTGTTGCCCCCATCCAGAGGGTGGCCCATCTTGACACTTCTCCCCCTGCTGCTGTGAATCGGGCACTGTTTGATCCCCTGTTTGCTCTGTACCTGGGGCAGTGCTGGGTTTATTGGATATTTGCTAGCACATGCCCGAATGGAATATAAATTGTCAGGCTCTAGGGAGATGATCTGGTTCATGTTTTGAATCAAAATTGGAAAAAGTCACAAGCAATGGTAGATCTTTTCTGAGGAGCTTATTAGACAAGGTTGATAGTGAACTGTTTGATTTCCGTCAAGGACAAAAGCTCTCTCTTAATAGGGTAGCATGTGTACTTAAGAGAGATAAAAGAGGATTCCTAGTTTGCAAGAGATCTTATTAGAGCTCTAATCTCTGTGAAACAGAAAAATTTCCAAGTCTAAACATTTTCGTTATTTAGCAGGTATCTACAGAGCATTTGGGCTTCCCACGTGGCGCTAGTGATGATAAGCCTGCCTGTCAATGCAGGAGATATAAGAGATGCAGGTCAGATCCCTGGGTTAGGAAGATCCCCTGGAGGAAGGCACAGCAACCCATTCTAGTATTCTTGCCTAGAGAATCCCTTGGATAGAGGATCCTGGTGGGCTGTGGTCCATAGGGTCACAAAGAGTCGAACATGACTGAAGCAACTAAGCATGCGTGCACTGCGCTGATCATTTACTGTGCTCATTAATCTGCTGCGGGAATATAGCAGAGGACAAGCCAGGAGGGATCCTTGCTGGCATCGAGCTTATGCTTTACTATTCCAAGTAAGATTTGCCATGACAGTCTTTGTTAGCTGAAGCATCAGTAAAGCCTATTTCAAAGGGTTTTACCAGTTCCGGAAAAGTCAGTATTGACAAGAGCCAGGCTCTTGTTTCCTTGGTGTATGTTTGTGTCTGTTCATTTCCAGTATTTTTACATGCAATCTCTGGAGTGATTCTTGATTTAGAGCTTTATAAAAATGATTTCGCACAGTGCAGTGGAGGCGAATACAGTGAAACCCGCGCAGAAAGCGGCATCAGGGGACTCTGACACCTCGGGAATTGTTCAGAGGGGCCAAGGGACACGTTTCTGGTTGAACTGGAATCCTGGGTCACACCTTCAAACACCTGTGGGTTAACTGGGCCGGCTCTCATTCACTTGAGAGGTTTCTTTCCTTAGGTGGGGATTACCGAGTTCTGGGTCCACATACTCTTTGGGCCTTTACCCTTAGTGAAGATAAGCTCAGAGACAGAAGCATTTAGGAAAGGAAAAGTTTACCTCAAAGAGAAGGACTGGCTTGCTAAGTAGAAACACAATTATTTAAGGAAAAAAGCAACATGTACCAAAGTTTGCAAGTTTGCGTTGCTGCTGCTAAGTCGCTTCAGTCATGTCCGACTCTGTGCGACCCCATAGACGGCAGCCCACCAGTCTCCCCCGTCCCTGGGATTCTCCAGGCAAGAACACTAGAGTGGGTTGCCATTTCTTTCTCCAATGCATGAAAGTGAAAAGTGAAAAGTCATTCAGTCGTGTCTGACTCTTAGCAACCCCATGGACTGCAGCCTACCAGGCTCCTCCGTCCATGGGATTTTCCAGGCAAGAGTACTGGAGTGCGGTGCCATTCATAATGGAAAAGTAACTTTCCCACCTGTTTATCATATTCATAGAAAGTGAAGTGAAAGTCACTCAGTCGTATCCAAGTCTTTGTGACCCCATGGACTATACAGTCCGTGGAATTCTCCACAGAATACTGGAGTAGGTAACCTTTCCCTTCTCCAGAGGATCTTCCCAACCCAGGAGTTGAACCGGGGTCTTCTCCATTGCAGGCAGATTCTTTACCAATTGAGCTATCAGGGAAGCCTGCACATATTCATAAGAGGTTGTGACATATTCATATTCATAGAGATTGTGACAAGTCTTCAGATACCAGTGCAGCAGAAGCCAGGGATAGAATTGCTTTGTTAGGGAGTCCAGGCTTATGGGAAATGTTCGTGGTTTTATTGTTTCTGAGATCAGAGCCAGTTAGGTGACCCTGTTACTTTGGTTTTATCTTGGTGAGGGGCAGAGGGAGTGTCTGCAGACTGTGATAAGGATACAGACGCAGGGCAAAGTGACATTTTGCTTTTACACCCTCCAAAACCCATAAACTCCAGGAGGAAAAACAGCCTGAAGGAAAAATGTAATTGCAGCCTGTATTCTTGTTCCCCTGGCCAAGAGACCAGCCATTTTGCTCCAGTGTTTTTTTAACCATAACTGCTGTTAGAATCAGCTAACAGTGTTCAAAATCTACTGATGCCAGCCTTTTCACTTAAATAAGAATTTAATTGGTGTGAAGTGGGGCCTGAAGGTTGATATTTTTGAAAGTACCCCCTAAAGTAATGTGCAGTAGAGGTTGAGAACTGCTGCATTTATCAATGCAGAGAACTGAAACTTCTAAACTTGTTGCAATGGTTTTTAAAGGGTGATTTACAGCTTGGTTACATCATGTTTCTTTTATGGATGCTTGAAATCCTGTGTACGTTCTCTGAAGGAGAAGTGGAAAGGAAGAGCTCTCATATTTCGTGGTATTGTCGCGGCTGCTTGGTCAGTTAAAGGGAGTAATCAATACTGGTTGAAATTCTGTCCCCCCAGAAACCAAACCCAGCTCTTTTGGAAGTTGCCCGTCTACACAGGTTTTTGCTAGTCACTTTTGATTTGGGGGGCTTAATGAAGGAGGAGTGGTAAACTTGTAGATTTATTACATTTGGATTTACGCCTGCTCACTGTTTGTATGACTTTCTACAATGTAAAAGCTTGTTTTAGTAAAATATTGATGTAAATAAACACTGATACTGGTTAAAGATAAAATTTGTGTCTTATTTCATGGATTTTTAGAAATGAGTTTGGTATCTCTCCAGAAATTAGTCAAGAATATTTCTAGAGTTTAGATCATGAGTGCTCCAAAATGTGTGTGATAGTGTATTGGTTCCTAAAACGGGAGTAGTATTTTATTTTCACTTCACATGGATATTTTAGAAATGACATCTAGAATCTCTGATGCCATCTAACATTTTTGGCCCTTCAGCTCCTCTTAAGACGTTTATGACATAATTGCTAACCTTAAAGTCCATCAGAGAAGCTATTCGGCTCAGTCGTGTCCGACTTTTTGCGACCCCGTGAATCGCAGCACACCAGGCCTCCCTGTCCATCACCAACTCCCGGAGTTCACTCAAACTCACATCCATCGAGTCGATGATGCCATCCAACCATCTCATCCTCTGTTGTCCCCTTCTCCTCCTGTCCCCAATCCCTCCCAGCATCAGAGTCTTTTCCAATGAGTCAACCCTTCGCATGAGGTGGCCAAAGTACTGGAGTTTCAGCTTTAGCGTCATTCCTTCCAAAGAACACCCAGGACTGATCTCCTTCAGAATGGACTGGTTAGATCTCCTTGCAGTCCAAGGGACTTTCAAGAGTCTTCTNATGATGCCATCCAACCATCTCATCCTCTGTTGTCCCCTTCTCCTCCTGTCCCCAATCCCTCCCAGCATCAGAGTCTTTTCCAATGAGTCAACCCTTCGCATGAGGTGGCCAAAGTACTGGAGTTTCAGCTTTAGCGTCATTCCTTCCAAAGAACACCCAGGACTGATCTCCTTCAGAATGGACTGGTTAGATCTCCTTGCAGTCCAAGGGACTTTCAAGAGTCTTCTCCAACACCACAGTTCAAAAGCATCCATTCTTCGGCACTCAGCTTTCTTCACAGTCCAACTCTCACATCCATACATGACAACTAGAAAAACCATAGCTTTGATTAGATGGAGCTGCAAATTTTAATGTTTTGCTTGAATGATATTAATGCTTCCCTAATTAAGAGGATGGCAGATATGTCTCTGTTTCAGAATGGAAAGGAGATTTTCAAATTGCACATCAGGCAGCAGCTGAGCTACCTCTCCTCGCTTCCTTCTGTACAGGGCCCAGCAGTTGAAAGACTGCCTATTTCTTAACTTGTTTAAAACAAGTTAATGTGGTGATGGTTTGGTTAAATACTTCTAACTTGGATTGTGATTCAGGTATACAGCAACTTCCTTATCCCCTTCATACTTTATGGGGGTCTTAGAAAAGGATATTTTTTTTAAAGTGGGATGTTTAAGCTGAGAGAAACTAAATGGCCACGTTCTCCCTTGTCTTGTGGAAGCAGTTGTAGGTGACATTCTGGGTGTCCTTATATGACCACTACTGGCTCTGCTTTCAGTGACCTAGTTTACAGCTGTGCACTTCACTCTGCCCGGGGATCCTCTTGTATCTTTGCCTCTTGCCAGGGACTGTGGGCAAAGCTTGGCCTTTTCTGGCTCATCATAAACAAAAACCTCTAGAAGCCTTGGCATTGGGCCAGATGGGATTTCAAGCATAACTGACTGTGACGTCCAGCGCTGGTCATCACGTGGTCCCCAGTGCTTTCATGAGGAAGCAGGGGCTTGGTTGATTCTTGCACACCCATTTCATCTTCCGTAAACTTGGCGAGGCGTGAGGGGGGCCGAATGACCACACCACCCGCTCCTAAGGGTTCCCTGGGCTGGAAAGATGGGGTGAAAGACTGATTCACAAAGACACACTTGAGGACTGGCATGGCCCCTCTGGTACCTTCCACTGGAAATGATCATTGTTTGGGGAGTGGAATTTTTTTGTTGTTGTTGCTGTTGGAGGAGCAGAATTTTTCTGTTGATTTACTATAGCAGCCATTTAATTCTCTCTCTTTTGGGAAACTTTAGTGGATCCAGAAGAATACATGAAAAAAGAAATTCATCTGCAGTATAGTGCTGAAGAGTCTTATGATCTGGAGCCTGGATTCAAATTCTGACTCTGCTGCCTATTACCTGGGCTGCATTGCTTATTCTTGTACCTTGGGTTGCATTCATAGGCAAGCAGATGTTGAAGTCCAACCCTCCCCCCGCCCCGCCCCCCAGTATCCTAGACTGTGACTAGAGGCAGGGCTTTTAGAGAGGCAATTAAACTGAAATGAGTGACAGGTGTCTATCAGAAGAAGAGACAGAGGCAAGATCAGATGAAGACACAGAAGATAGCTGCCTGCAAGCCACGGAGAGGCCACCAGGAAAGCAGCCCTCCCAATGCCTTGATCTCAGAACCTCCAGAATAATGGGAAGGATCTCTGTTGTTTAAACCACCTCGTTTATGATATGTGTTTATGGCAGCCCTAGCAAAGGAACACAGTTAAGCACACAACGAATGTTTGCTACTACTATTATTATTCCCAAACCACACAGCCAAAGAAAAAATAAAGCAACCACAGTGGGGAGTTTTAATAAGAAAATAATGTTCATTAGTTTAGAAAAGCGACCATGCACAGAAGGGAAATAATGAGGTTTGGTTTTTTTTCCCCATAACTGTTGTGGCCGGGAAGGCCAGGTGGGGCACCCTAACTAAGCTAATGGGGTTATGGGTCATAGGACACTTAGTTGTCCTGATAAGTCAGTAAGAATACGTGTGACTGGGAGCCACACCAGGCCTGGTGAGCTCTCTGCTCAGGCGCCAGGCAAAGGACGGACTTCCTTGGACCTGACCAAGCAGCTGAGATGACTGGAGCCCACCAGCAACAAAAGAGTGAGAAACAGCAAGAGCGTACTGTTGTTTTTAATGGGTCATATGTGTGTACGGTAATAAAACAGTACAGAGGTAAGTTTTAAAATGTTATTTACCCTTGATCCGTTAAAACAACCATTCTTATTATATTTGTGCACCTGCTAGAGATTTTATCTGTGCAAACACAAAAATGTGTTTATGTATATACCTATGTATGTATGCTCAGTAAGCTTCAATTGTGTCCGACTCTTTGCGACGCCTTGAACTGTAGCCCATGAGCCTCCTTTGCCTGTGGAATTCTCCAGGCAAGAATACTGGAGTGGGTTGCCATTTCCTCTTCCAGGGGATCTTCCTGAACCAGGGACTGAACCCAAGGCTCTAGCGTCTCTTGCATTGCAAGCAGATTCTTTCCTGTTTGAGCTATCAGGAAGCCCTCTGTATCCCTCTGTGCGTGTGTGTGTGTGAAAGTCGCTCAGTCATATCTGACTCTTTGTGATCCCATGGACTGTAGCCCTCCAGGCTCCTCGGTCCATGGAGTTCTGTAGGCCAGAATACTGTAGTTGGTAGGTGTTCCCTTCTCCAGGGGATCTTATATATACCTATAAATGAACATAAATAAATGCATTCTGATTAATTGATATTGAGACATCACTGGCATTTAACATTGTATTAGTTTTTGGTGTACAACAAAATGATTTGCCATGTGTATATACTGTGAAATGATTACCACAGTAGGTTTAGTTAACATCTATCTCCACACAGTTACGTATTTTTTTCTTGTGATGAGAACTTTTAAGATTTATTCTCTTCAGTTCAGTTCAGTCGCTCAGTCATGTCTGACTCTTTGTGACCTCATGAATCTCAGCACGCCAGGCCTCCCTGTCCATCACTAACTCCTGGAGTCTACCCAAACCCATGTCCATTGAGTCGGTGATGCCATCCAGCCATCTCATCCTCTGTTGTCCCTTTCTCCTGCCCCCAATCTCTCCCATCATCAGAGTCTTTTCCAATGAGTCAACTCTTCGCAAGAGGTGGCCAAAGTATTGGAGTTTCAGCTTCAGCATCAGCCCTTCCAATGAATACCCAGGACTGGTCTCCTTTAGGATGGACTGGTTGGATCTCCTTGCAGTCCAAGGGACTTGCAAGAATCTTCTCCAGCACCACAGTTCAAAAGCATCAATTCTTTGGTGCTCAGCTTTCTTTATAGTCCAACTCTCACATCCCTACATGACCATTGGAAAAACCATAGCCTTTACTAGACGAATCTTTGTTGGCAAAGTAATGTCTCTGGTTTTTAATATGCTATCTAGGTTGGTCATAACTTTCCTTCCAAGGAGTAAGAGTTTTTTAATTTCATGGCTGCAGTGATTTTGGAGCCCCCCAAAATAAAGTCNGTCTCCTTTAGGATGGACTGGTTGGATCTCCTTGCAGTCCAAGGGACTTGCAAGAATCTTCTCCAGCACCACAGTTCAAAAGCATCAATTCTTTGGTGCTCAGCTTTCTTTATAGTCCAACTCTCACATCCCTACATGACCATTGGAAAAACCATAGCCTTTACTAGACGAATCTTTGTTGGCAAAGTAATGTCTCTGGTTTTTAATATGCTATCTAGGTTGGTCATAACTTTCCTTCCAAGGAGTAAGAGTTTTTTAATTTCATGGCTGCAGTGATTTTGGAGCCCCCCAAAATAAAGTCTGACACTGTTTCCCCATCTATTTGCCATGAAGTGATGGGACCAGATGCCATGATCTTAGTTTTCTGAATGTTGAGCTTTAAGCCAACTTTTTCACTCTTCTCTTTCACTTTCATCAAGAGGCTTTTTAGATCCTCTTCACTTTCTGCCATAAGGGTGGTGTCATCTGCATATCTGAGGTTATTGACATTTCTCCCAGCAATGTTGATTCCAGCTTGTGTTTCTTCCAGCCCAGCGTTTCTCATGATGTACTCTTTCAAGTATTCAGTACAGTCGTTTTCTTTTTAATTTTTTGGGGAGTGTAGTTGATCTACACCGTTGTGTTAGTCTGCTATACAGCAAAGTGAATTAGTTATACATATATCCACTGTTTTTTAGATTATTTCCCCATACAAGTCATTACTGAGTATTTAGTCGCGTTCTCTGTGCTATACGTAGGTCCTTATTATCTATTTTACAATTGTAATGTGTATATGTCAATCTCAGTCTCCCAATTTATCCCCTTGCTACCGTGGTTAACCATAAGTTTGTTTCTACCTTCATGATACTATTTCTGTTTTATAAGTAAGTTCATTTGTGTCATTTTTTTAGATTCCACATATAAGCGATTCCACTTGTTTTTGTCTGACTTACTTCCCTTAGTGTGATAATCTCTAGATCCATCCATGTTGTACATAGTGGCATTATTTCATTCTTTTTTTAAATGACTAAGTAATGTTCCATTGTATATAGGTATCACATCTTCCCCCTCCCACCGCCCTGGAGTCAGGCCAGAGTCATTCCAGATGAGAGTACCGCATTTTCCTTATCCATTTATCTGTTGATGTACATTTAGGTTACTTCCATGTCTTGGCCATTGTAAATAGCACTGCAGCGAACATGGGAGTAATTTGTATCTTTTTGAATTAGAATTTTCTCCAGAGGTAAGCCCTGGAGTGGGATTGCTGGATCATATGGTAGTTCTATTTTTAGTTTTTAATAAGGAACATCTCTACTGTTCTCCATAATGGTTGTACCAATTTACCTTCCCACCAACAGTGTAGGAGGGTTCCCTTTTTTCTCCATACCCTCTCCAGCATGTATTGTTTGTAGACTTTTTGATGACGGACATTCTGATTGGTGTGAGATGATACCTCATTGTAGTTTTGATTTGCATTTCTCTCATAATTAGTGATTTTGAGCATCTTTTCATGTGCTCTTTGGGCATCTGTATGTCTTCTCTGAAGAAATGTCTTATTTAGATCTTCTACCCATTTTTAGATTTTTTTTTTTACATCGAGCTGCATGAGCTATTTGTTTATTTTGGAGATTAATCCCTTGTTGGTTGCTTTGTTTGAGAGCACTTTCTCCCATCCTGTGGATCGTCTTCTCATTCACTGCTTCCTTTATTGTGCTCAGGATACTGTAGTTAACTACAGTCACCACTGCCTTGCTTTATAGCCCCAGGATTTACTTATTTTATAACTGGAAGTTTTTACGTCACCCATTTCGTCTACTCCCCATCCCCCAACTCTTGCAATCACCAATGTGTTCTATGCATCTATGAATTCAGCTTTTAAGTTTCCACATGTAACTGATATTATACAGTATTTGTCTTCTTGGACTTACTTAGCATAATAACTCTAAGGTCCATTCATATAGATGCAAATGGCAGGGTTTCTTTTTTTATGATTAGCATTCTACTATACACACACACACATATGTCCACACGTATCATATTCCCTTTATTCACCCATCAGTGGACACTTAGATTGTTTCCATGTTTGGCTATTGTAAACAATGCTGCAGTGAACATGGGCATGCACATTTCTTTTCAAGAAAGTGATGTCATTTCCTTTGAATAGATATCATCTAGAAGGAAAATTGGTGTGTCGTATGATAGTTCTCTTCTATTTCAAGAAACTCCATACTGTTTACCACAGTGGCTGGACCAAATTACAGTTCCATCAACAGTGCACAAGAGTTTTTCTTTTTCTCTACATCTTTGCTAACACTTGTTATTTCATACCTTTTAAATTCTGATAATAGCCATTTTAACAGATGTGAGGTGATCTCTCTTTGATTTTAATTTGCATTTCCCTGATGATTAATGTTGCTGACCACTTTTTCAGTAACTGTTGGCCGTATGTATGTCTTCTCTGGAAAAATATCTCCTCAGATCCCCTGCCCATTTTCAGGTCATATTGCTTTTTTAATTTTTTGTGTGTGTGCTGTTTGTTTATATAAATAAATTTGCAATTATTTTCTTCCATTTTTTAGGTTGCCATTTTGTAGATGGTTTCCTTTGCTGTGCAGAAACTGTTTAATTTGATATAGTTCCATTTGTTTATTATTGTTTTTATTGCCTTTGATTTTGGTGTCAAATCTAGAAAATCATAGCCAAGACCTGTCAAAATACTTACAACCTGTTTTCTTCTAGAATTTTTATAGTTTAAGGTTTTACATTCAATTTAATCCATTTGAGTTAGTTTTTGTGTATAGTATAAAACAGTGGTCCAGTTTCATTCTTTTGTATGTAGCTGTCCAGTTTTCCCAGCACCATTTGTTAAAGAGACTATCCTTCCCTCATTGTACTCTCTTGGCTCCTCTGTAGTATGTTAATTGACTGTACATGTATGGATTTATTTCTGGGCGCTCTATAGGTATAAGTTTCGTTGGTCTGTGTATCTTCCCCCTCCCAGCCATACTGTTTTGATTACTCTAACTCTGTAATATAGTTTGAAACCAGGGTGCATGATGCCTCCAGCTTTTTTCTTCTTTCTTAAGATAGTTTTGGCTACCTGGGATTTTTGTGCTTCCATACAAATTTTAAAATTGTTTTATTTTTGTGAAAAATATCATTGGCATTTTGATCTGGACTGCATTGAATCTATGGATTTGAGTAGTATGGACATTTAAAAATATTTGTTCTAAAAAGAAATATTAATTCTTTCAGTCATTGAGCATGAATATCTTTTTATTTATGTTTTCAGTTTCTTTTATTAGTGTCTTACACTTTTCAGTGTACAGGGTTTTTGCCTCCTTGGTTTTTATATTTATTCATTTTGATCCGACTGTAAATTGTAAAGAGGACAGCCTTCTTAATTTCACTTTCTAATATTTGGTTATTAGTGTTTAGAGACACAGTAGTTCTTCTGTATATGTATTAGTTTAGATGTACAGCAAAGCGATTCAGTTAAACATGTGTCTATTCTTTAAAATTTTTTTTTTCCATTTGTGTTGTTACATAATATTATGCAGAGTTCCCTGTGCTATATCGTAGGTCCTTGTTGAATATCCACTCTAAATATAGCAGTGTGTACATGTCAATCCCAAACTACCTAATTATTCCTCCCCTCATTTTTCACCCCTGGTAATTGTAAATTCATTCTTTAAGTCTGTGTGTCTGTTTCCATTTTGTAAATAAGTTGATTTGTATCAGGTTTTTTTTTTTAAGATTCTGCATGTAAGTGATATCATATGATGTATGTCTTTATCTAACTTCACTCAGTGTGACAGTCACTCAGTGCATCCATTTGGTTGCACATGGCATTATTTCACTCTTTTCCATAATTGAGTAATGTATTTATGTATGTACCACATCTTTTTCCTTTTTATTTTGTGTTGGGATATAGTAGATTAACAATGTCATGATGATTTCAGATGAAGAGTGAAGGGACCTCGCCATACATATACATGTATACATTTTCCCCTCAAATCCCCTCCCATCTAGACTGCCATATAACATTGAGCAGAGTTCCATGTGCTATGCAGCAGGGCCTTGTTGGTTATCCATTGTATTTTTATTTTTTTTAATATAAATTTATATATAGCAGTGTGTACATGTCCTCTCAAACTCCCTAACTGTCCCTCTTGCCCCGCCCCCGCCCCACAACCATAAGTTGTTCTCTAAGTCTCTGAGTTTCTTTCTGTGATGTAAGCTCATTTGTATCATTTTCTTTTAGATTCCACCTATAAGGGATGTCATATAATATTTTTCCTTCTCTGACTTCTCTCAGTATGACACTCTCTAGGTCTATCCATGTTGTTGCAAATAGCATTATTTCGTTCTTTTAATGATTAATACTCCATTGTGTATATGTGCCACATCTTCTTTATTCATCCCTGTCAGTGGACATTTAGGGTGCTTCCAAGCCTTGGCTATTGTAAACAGTGCTGCAATGAACGCTGGGGTGCATGTACTGTTTTGGGCCGTGTTTTTCGCTGGATATATGTGCGAAAGTTGGATTGTAGGAGGAACATATGATAGCTCTATGTTTAGCTTTTTAAGGAACCTTCATACTGTTCTCCACAGTGACTGCACCAGTTTACATTCCTACCAGCAGTGCAGAAGGGGTCCCATCTTTCCACACTCTCTCTAGCATTTATTGTTTGTAGGTTTTTGGATGACGGTCATTCTAACTGGTGTGAGGTGATATGTTATGGTAGCTGTGATTTGCATTTCTCTAATAATTAGTGACGTTAAACATCTTTTCATGTGCCTCTTGGCGGTCTGTATGTCTTTAGAGAAATGTCTGTTGAGGTCTTCTGCCTATTTTTAGATTGTGTGTGTGTGTGTGTGTGTGTGTGTGTGTGTTTTTTAATTTAATCTACATGAGCTGTTTGTAAAATTTGGATACGAATCCCTTGTCAGTTGCGTAATTTGCAAATATTTTCTTACCATTCTGTGGGTTGTCTTTTTGTTTTATTTATGGTTATCTTTGCTGTCCAAAAGCTTTTGAGTTTGAGTAGGTCTGATTTGTTTTTGTTTTTATCTCCATTATTCTGTGAGACAGATCAAAAAAGATACTGCTGCAATTTATGTCAAGAGAGTGTTCTGCCTGTGTTTTCCTCCCAGAGTTTTATAATATCTGACCTACAGTTAGGTTCCTAATCCATTTTGAGTTTGTTTTTGTGTATGGTGTTAAAGAGTGTTCTAATTTTGTTTTTTGTGTTGTTGTTCAGTTGCTAAGTCCTGCCTGATTCTTTGTGACCCCATGGACTGCACATGTCAGGGTCCTCTGTCTTCCAGTATCTCCCAGAGTTTGCTCAAATTCATGTCCATTGAGTTGGTGATACTATCTAACCATCTCATACTCTGCCACCTCTCTCCCTTTGCCTTCAATCTTTCGCAGTATCAGAGTGTTTTCCAATGAGTCAGCTCTTTGCATCATGTGGCCAAAGTGTTGGAGCTTCAGCATCAGTCCTTCCAATGGATATTCAGTGTTGGTTTCCTTTAGGACTGACTGGTTTGATCTCCCTGTAGTCCAAGGGACTCTCAAGAGTCTTCACCAGCAGCACAGTTCAAAAGCATCAATTCTTTGGTGCAGCTTTGACCACACAGACCTTTGTTGGAAAAATGATGTCTCTGCTTTTCAATATGCCAATGCTTTGATGCAGCTTTGACCACACAGACCTTTGTTGGAAAAATGATGTCTCTGCTTTTCAACATGCTCTCTAGGTTTGTCATAGCTTTCCTTCCAAGGAGCAAGTGTCTTTTAGTTTCATGGCTGCAGTCACCATCTGCAGTGATTTTGGCACCCAAGAAAAGAAAATCTGTCACTGCTTTCACTCCTTCCCTTTCTGTTTGCCATGAAGTGATGGGACCAAATGACATGATCTTAGTTTTTTGAATGTTGAGTTTCAAACCAGCTTCTTGAGTCTCCTCTTTCACCTTCATCTAGAGGCTCTTTAGTTCCTCTTCACTTTCTGCCATTAGAGTGGCAGTATCAGCATCCCTGGAGTTGTTGATATTTCTCCCAGCAATCTTGATTCCAGCTTGTGATTCAGCCAGCCTGGCATTTCGCATGATGTATTCTGCATGTAAGTTAAATAAGCAGAATGACAATATACAGCCTTGTGTTATTTCCTTCCTAGTTTTGAGCCAGTCATTTATTCCATGTCTAGTTCTAACTGTCACTTCTTGATTTGTGTACAGATTTCTCAGGAGACAGGTGAGGTGGTCTGAGTATTCCCATCTCTAAGAATTTTTCACAGCTTTTTGTGATCCACAGAATCAAAGGCTTTAGTGTAGTCAATGAAGCAGATGTTTTTCTGGAATTCTCCTTTTCTATAATCCAGTGGATGTTGGCAATTTGATCTCAGGTTCCTCAGCATTTTCCAAACTTAGCTTGTATGTCTCGAAGTTCTTGGGTCATGTACTGCTGAAGCCTAGCTTGAAGGATTTTGAGTATAACCTGTTAGCGTATGAAATGAGTGCAGTTGTGCCATAGTTTAAACATTCTTTGGCATTGCCCTTCTTTGTGATTGGAATCAAAACTGACCTTTTCCAGTCCTGTGTCCACTACTGAGTTTTCCAAATTTGCTGGCATACTGAGTGCAGCACTTTAAGAGCATCATCTTTTAATATTTTAAGTAGCTCAATTGGAATTCTATCTAACTTCATTCATAGTAATGCTTCCTAAGGCCCACCTAACTTCACACACCAGGATGTCTGGCTCTAGGTGGGTGACCACACCATCATGGTTATCCCAGTCATTAAGGCTTTTTTGTATAGTTCTTCTGTGTATTCTTGCCACCTCTTCTTAATCTCTTCTGCTGCTTCTTACTCTTTCTGTCCTTTATCATGCCCATCCTTGCATGAAACATTCACTTGATATCTCCAGTTTTCCTGAGGAGGTCTCTCCTCTTTCCCATTCTATTGTTTTCCTCTGTTTCTTTACGTTGTTTTAAGAATGCCTTCTTATCTCTCCTTGTTCTCTGGAATTCTACATTCAGTTGGGTATATCTTTCCCTTTCTCCTCTGCTTTTCACTTCTTTTCTTTCCTCAACTATTTGTAAACCCTCCTCAGACAACCAGTTTGCCTTCTTGCTTTTCTTTTTCTTTGGGATGGTCTTTGTCACTGCCTCCTGTATACTGTTATGAACCTCTGTCCATAGTTCAGGCACTCTCTCTACCAGATCTGATCCCTTAAAGCTCTTTGTCACCTCCACTGTATAATCATAAGGGGTTTGATGTAGGTCATACCTGAGTAGTCTAGTGATTTTCCTTTCTTCAATTTAAGCCTGAATTTTACAATAAGGAGCTCATGATTTGAGCTCCAGTCAGCTCCAGGTCTTACTTTTGCTGACTATATAGAGCTTCTCCATCTTCGACTGCAAAGAATATAGTCAATTTGATTTTGGTATTAAAAATCTGGTGATGTCCATGTGTAGAGAGTCCTCTCTTGGGTTGTTGGAAAAGGGTACTTGCTATGACCAATGTGTTCTCTTGACAAAATTCTGTTAGCCTTTGCCCTGCTTTCTTTTGTACTCAAAGGCCAAACTTGCCTGTTATTCCAGATATCTCCTGGCTTCTTACTTTTGCATTCTAAATCCCCTATGATGAAAAGGACAGTCTTTTTTGGTGTTAGTTCTAGGTGTTGTGATCTTTGTAGAACCAGTCAACTTCAGCTTCTTTATCATCAGTGGCTGGGGTATAGACTTGGATTACTGTGATGTTGAATGGTTTGCCTTAGACAGGAACAAAGATACCATCATTTTTTAGGCTGCACCCAAGGGCTGCATTTCAGGCTCTTATTGACTGTGAAGGCTACTCCATTTCTTCTCAGATTCTTGCCAGCAGTAGTAGTTATTATGGTCATCGCAATTAAATTCGCCCATTCCTGTCCATTTTAGTTCAATGATTCCTAAGATGCTGATGTTCACTCTTGCCATGTCCTGCTTGACTATGTCCAACTCACTTTGATTCATGGACCCCTAATATTCCAGCTTCTTATGCAATATTGTTCTTTACAGCATCAGACTTCACTTTCACCACCAGACACATCCACAACTGAGCACCATTTCTGCTTTGGCCCAGCCGCTTCATTCCTTCTGGAGCGATTAGTAACTGTCCTCCACTCTTCCTTAGTATTGGACCCAGTATTCCCTATATTGGACCCAGTCTGACCTGGGGGTTCATCTTCCAGTGTCATATCCTTTTGCCTTTTCATAATGTTCATGAAGTTCTCGCGGTAAGACTACTGGAGTGGTCTGCCATTTCCTCCTCTGGTGGACCACATTTGTAAGAAGTCTTCACTATGGCCTGTTCATCTTAGGGGGCCCTGCACAGCATGGCTCATAGCTTCATTGAGTTTTGGAAGCCCCTTCACCAGGAAGAGGCTGTGATCCAGGGATTAGTTTTTACACATAGCTGTCCAGTTTTCCTAGCACTGTTTATTGAAGAGATTGTCTTTTCTCCATTGTATAGTCTTGTCTTCCTTGTCATAGATTAATTGGCCGTAGGTGCATGGGTTTATTTCTGAGCTTTTTGTCCTGTTGCATTAATCTATATTTCTGTTTTTGTGCCAGTACCATACAATTTTGATGAGTGGAGTCACTGGACCTGATTTCTCCAGCTCCGTTTTTTCTCAATATTGCTTTGGCACTTTGGTGTCTTTTGTGTCTTTATAGAAATTAAAAATTTTTTTGGTTTTAGTTCTGCAGTGATTTGATAGGGATTGTATTGAGTCTGTAGATTTCATTGGGTGGTCTAGTCATTTTGGCACCATTGATTCTTCTAACCCAAGAACATAGAATATCTTCCCATCTGTTTGTACCATCTTTGATTTCTTTCATCAGCATTTTCGTTTTGGGAGTACAGATCTTTTCTCTCCTTAGGTAGGTTTATTCCCAGATACTTTATACTTTTTCCCATGATAGTAAATGGGGTCTCATTCATTTTTCTTTATGATCTTTTGGTTTTAGTATATAGAAATGTCACAGATTTTTGTGTCTTAATTTTGTATCCTGCAACTTTACCAAATTCATTATGAGCTCTAGTAGCTTTACGCAGAAATAGTATCATGTCATCTGCAGAAAGTGACAGTTTAACTTCTTTCCACTTTGTATTCCTTTTTATTTCCTTTTCTTCTCCAAAATTCTGTTGAGTTATTAAAGTGATGAGAGTAGATATCCTTGTCATGTTTCTGATCTTGGAGGAAATGCTTTTAGCTTTTCCCCACTGAGTATGATGCTGGCTGCAGGTTGTCATATATGGCCTTTATTGTGTTGAGGTGTTTCCTCTATGCCCACTTTAAGGAGGGTTTTTTTTTTTTTGTCATAAATAGGTATTGAATTTTGTCAAAAGCTTTTCCTTTTGACAAGTGTGTATTGAGTACATCTTAAATACGTACATACATACATCTCAAGTGTGTATTGAGATGATCATATGGTTTTTATGATCTTCAATTTGTTGATGTTGTGTATCACACTGATGGATTTGCAGATGTTGAAAAATCCTTGCATCCTTGAGATAAACCCCATTTGTGTGTAATTATCTTAATAGACTGTCAAATTCAGTTTGCTATGATTTTGTTGAGAATTTTTGTACCTGTATCTATCAATAGTGCTCAGTTCAGTTTAGTCGCTCAGTCGTGTCTGACTCTGCGACCCCATGAACCGCAGCACACCAGGCCTCGCTGTCCATCACCAACTCCTGGAGCTTACTTAAACCCATGTCCATTGAGTTGGTGATGTCATCCAACCATCTCATCCTCTGTCGTCCCCTTCTCTTCCTGCCTTCAATCTTTCCCAGCATAGGGGTCTTTTCAAATGAGTCAGCTCTTCACGTCAGGTGGCCAAAGCATTGGAGTTTCAACTTCAACATCAGTCCTTCCAATGCCTATTCAGGACTGATTTCCTTTAGGATGGACTGGTTGGATCTCCTTGCAGTCCAAGGGACTCTCAAGAGTCTTCAACACCACAGTTCAAAAGCATCCATTCTTTGGCACTCAGCTTTCTTTATAGTCCTACTCTTACATCCATAAGATGTGTATAAGAGACAGATATAGAAATGTCACAGATTTTTGTGTCTTAATTTTGTATCCTGCAACTTTACCAAATTCATTATGAGCTCTAGTAGCTTTACGCAGAAATAGTATCATGTCATCTGCAGAAAGTGACAGTTTAACTTCTTTCCACTTTGTATTCCTTTTTATTTCCTTTTCTTCTCCAAAATTCTGTTGAGTTATTAAAGTGATGAGAGTAGATATCCTTGTCATGTTTCTGATCTTGGAGGAAATGCTTTTAGCTTTTCCCCACTGAGTATGATGCTGGCTGCAGGTTGTCATATATGGCCTTTATTATGTTGAGGTGTTTCCTCTATGCCCACTTTAAGGAGGGTTTTTTTTTTTTTTNCTCGATGGACGTGAGTCTGAGTGAAATCCAGGAGTTGGTGATGGACAGGGAGGCCTGGCGTGCTGCGATTCATGGGGTCGCAAAGAGTCAGACACGACTGAGCAACTGAACTGAACTGAACTGATGGGATGCTAATGAGTTTTTTTTCTTCCTATCTCCTAAATTCAACAGTTACCCTCACATTTACCAGTGCTAGGTCTGTAATACACCATATCCCCCACTGACTACCCAGAGTACATAAACATGTACATTTATTCACATAGTCAACAAATATTTACTGAGTGTCCACTATGTGCAAGGCACTGAGGATACAGGATTCAATAAGACAGACAAAATCCCAAGCAATTATCCTTCAGTTAAAAATAAATAAATTTTTCTAAAAGACAAACTTCCTGCCCCTATAGAGCTTGGTGCCTAGAAGAGGAAATAGATACAAACATATGCCATCAAGTTATAAGTGCTATGAAGAAAAGTAAAACAGAATGAAAGATTGAGAGTGGATGAAGGGTTCTCTTTTAGATAGGGTAGTATAAACAATCCTATTTCGGTACTGACCACCTGGTGATGTCCATGTGTAAAGTCGTCTCTCATGTTGTTGGAAGAGGGTGTTTGCTATGAACAGTGCGTTCTCTTGGCAAAATTCTGCTAACCTTTGCCCTGCTTTATTCTGCACTCCAAGGCCAAACTTGATTGTTACCCAGGTAACTCTTGGCTTCCTACTTTTGCATTCCAACCCCTTATGATGAAAAGGACAACTTTTTTTGGTGTTAGTTCTAGAAGGTGTTGTTGGTCTTTACAGAACTGTTCAACTTTAATTTCTTCAGCATTAGTGGCTGGGACATACACTTGGATTATTGTGATGCTGAATGGTTTGACTTGGAACTGAGATCATTCTGTCTTTTGATATTGCACCCAAGTACTGCATTTTGGACTCCTCTGATGACTTGAGGACTACTCCATTTCTTCTAAGGGATTCTCACCCACAGTAGTAGATATAATGGTCATCTGAATTAAATTTGCCCATTCCTATCCATTTTTAGTTCACTGATTCCTAAAATGTCAGTGTTCACTGTTGCCATCTCCTGCTTGACCACATCCAATTTACTTTGATTTATGGACCTAACATTCCAGGTTCCTATGCAATACGGAGAATTTTCAGCAGAGCTGTGAGTAATCCAAGTTAAGTCATGTCCTTTGGTTACACAATATCAAGGGATAAAAGTGAAGGCAGGGAGCCCATTTAGGAAGCTGTTCTACACAGTTACAGAGGAAATGCTGTAGCCCTGGATTAGGGTGGTAACTGCAGAGGTGGTGAGAGGCTGAGTACAGCTACACTTTGAAGGCAAAATACCTAGCAATATCTAACCACTGAAGACTTTAAACACTTTGTTGTGTTACATTTTATGTTTCTAAAATGTTTATATTGAACATCTGGCTTTAAAAGTCTTTATAAGCATGCGTGACAATACATAACTAGAGACCCCAAAAATGCACCTCAAAAGGACCTCAGTAAACTCTTTTTGTTTGGTTCAGCTCACAAGATAAAAGGTTTTTCACTTTGGCCTAATAAAAAAGAAAGAAATCCAATGAAAAGAAAAATCTAAAAGGCAGTCTCCAGGTCACTCCGGAGAAGTGCATGTTCACTCTCCAAGTTTGTTGATTCAAGGCCACCTACGAATCAGCCTTGCTTCCTCTCTAGTACTCATTCAACCACTAGTATTTGCTAAGGGTGTTATGTGGCAGGAACCACGCTATTCCTAGGTGCTGCCATCTCAAACATAAAAAGTGCCTAAGATATACAAAAATCAAAAAGGATTTAGTCTTATTCTCTATTTATTTATATTAAAATGAAACTATAAACAATGCATAAATAACTCTTAAAGGTTTCTGAGTACTAAACATAAAAAGCAATCCACTATATAAAGCAAAAATATAACAGACATCTCAGAGAATGCCCGATCAGCTCGCTACCAGTCCACTTTCTCTAAGGACTTACACCTCACTTGACATCCCAGTGGCCTCCTATAACCACAGATATATTTATTACATGGTTTTGTANTACTTTGATTTATGGACCTAACATTCCAGGTTCCTATGCAATACGGAGAATTTTCAGCAGAGCTGTGAGTAATCCAAGTTAAGTCATGTCCTTTGGTTACACAATATCAAGGGATAAAAGTGAAGGCAGGGAGCCCATTTAGGAAGCTGTTCTACACAGTTACAGAGGAAATGCTGTAGCCCTGGATTAGGGTGGTAACTGCAGAGGTGGTGAGAGGCTGAGTACAGCTACACTTTGAAGGCAAAATACCTAGCAATATCTAACCACTGAAGACTTTAAACACTTTGTTGTGTTACATTTTATGTTTCTAAAATGTTTATATTGAACATCTGGCTTTAAAAGTCTTTATAAGCATGCGTGACAATACATAACTAGAGACCCCAAAAATGCACCTCAAAAGGACCTCAGTAAACTCTTTTTGTTTGGTTCAGCTCACAAGATAAAAGGTTTTTCACTTTGGCCTAATAAAAAAGAAAGAAATCCAATGAAAAGAAAAATCTAAAAGGCAGTCTCCAGGTCACTCCGGAGAAGTGCATGTTCACTCTCCAAGTTTGTTGATTCAAGGCCACCTACGAATCAGCCTTGCTTCCTCTCTAGTACTCATTCAACCACTAGTATTTGCTAAGGGTGTTATGTGGCAGGAACCACGCTATTCCTAGGTGCTGCCATCTCAAACATAAAAAGTGCCTAAGATATACAAAAATCAAAAAGGATTTAGTCTTATTCTCTATTTATTTATATTAAAATGAAACTATAAACAATGCATAAATAACTCTTAAAGGTTTCTGAGTACTAAACATAAAAAGCAATCCACTATATAAAGCAAAAATATAACAGACATCTCAGAGAATGCCCGATCAGCTCGCTACCAGTCCACTTTCTCTAAGGACTTACACCTCACTTGACATCCCAGTGGCCTCCTATAACCACAGATATATTTATTACATGGTTTTGTATTCCATAGGGCTTCCCAGGTGGCGCTAGTGGTAAAGAACCTGCCTGCCAATGCAGGAGAATACCAGACTCGGGTTCAATCCCTACGTCCGGAAGATCCCCTGGAGGAGGGCATGGCAACCCACTCCAGAATTCTTGCCTGGAGAATCCCATGGACAGAGGAGCCTGGTGGGCTACAGTCCACAGGGTCACAAAGAGTCAGACACAACTAAAGCAGCTTAGTACGCACGCACATATTCTGTGCCATCACAAACTGGACAAGAAATGGGCATTTGAACAAGGTGGGCCCAATCTTACCCTTAATCGTTTTGCTGAACTCACATGTTTAAACTAAGGTGTTAAAGGTTTATTCTGACATTCAACGAGACTCAACAATGACCTAATAAATTCCATTTTGCTCACAACAAGCTAGGTTTTCTTCTTAACCTGCAACCAAAGATTTTAATTAAAACATACTTGTTTTACTTAGCTTCAACTATAGCCAATCTACCTTCAAGATTAAATTAAAAATTCGTATCAATCCTTCTAAGCACATGCAAGGTTTGATATACTTACCGGATTTCAGTTTAACCATGGTTGACAAGAGTCAACAGACTAAATTCAGTCTCTCTTGTATCTGTTCTCCCTATATGACAATCAGTGCTTCACATTCCCTGCCATTGTATTCAGACGGTTCTGCAAAGTCTAGGTGACATTATACCCCATTCCACGTAGGTACAACAGCCATGCAAATCACCCACAGCAGTCCTAGCAACCACAGAGAATATAATCTGAAACTTCTCTCCTAAGATAACAACAAAATGAATTGCTATAGAAACCCAATTTTTTAAATAATTTATTGTTTGTCAATTTTAAATCCCTACACTCAGCTAAGGTGCAGCACAGGCAAGCTATCGGTGTTCAGCGATCACTCTACCTTAGCAGCCAGAACAAACTGCACAAAATGCCCCTAAAAGAAGATTCAGACAAAACTGCTGATATCTGGCTTTAATAAAAATAAGAAAACAACAAACCTGGAAGCTCCTAGGTGTGGACATCCAATACATCTCCTTGGGCGGTAAGTGCAAAATTAAGAGCATAGCTAGTATATATAAGACTTCCAATAATATCTGGGAGCTTATTAAATTTTATAATTTTTACTTGGTTTAAGTTCAACAACTGTACTTTTGGGGAGGAAGGACTCCTTTAATGGAGAAAAACAAATTAAATTGTATTTACGAAATGACAGTCCTCTACTAGCTTTTCCCTCACTTTAAAAATGTCAAAGGCAGTAACATTTAATTTCCACTACATCCACCCATGTGTACAAGCAGTATGACAGAAAATCTTAGAACTGAATGGATCAAGTCAACCACTATGTTTTTCTGTTATAGTTCTTCCCCACCTTCACTCAAGAACTTCATTTGTATACAAAATATTATATAACTGTCCTTAAGGAATTAATTCAGACAAGATCAACCACTGCTACCTCAGAAAAGGAAACAATGGTATTAGTGATATTTGCAATCCCTAGCTTAACCCTTTCTCTAGCAATCTCATAAATATTCACAGGTTAACAAACTAGTATGAAATTTAGTGAGATCAAGACTATCAGATTAAAAAGATTGTTGGCAAGGGTACAGGGAAATGGGACCTTCATATATGCAAAAGGATCTTCTGGTATTTAAAAATAGCAAACTTTAAAAAACCTTTATGGGGGGCAAACCTGCAATATATATCAAAATCTCAACTATGCATATCCATTAGTCGGACCCAGCAATTCCACCTCTAATTCATTAGTCTAAAAACAAAACAGACTTCCCTGGAGATCCAGTGGTTTCGATGCCATGCTTTCACTGCAGGGGCCGTGGGGTCACTTCCGGTTAGGGAACTAAGATCCCACATGCTGCAGCCAAAAACCAACAACAACAAAACTACACACAAAGATGTGTGTACAAAAATGCTTGTCATGGCATTTCTCCATTCAAAAGTATAAAGAATAGACTGCAAGAGGGGAAGGAAAGATGAAAAAAAATTAAGGGACTTCCCTGGTCCAGTGGTTAAGAATCCACCTGCCAATGCAAGGCAGATGGGTTTCATCACTGGCCGGGGAAGATTCCCCATGCCGAAGAGCAATTAAGTCTCTGTGCTACAACTTCTGAGCCCATGCTCTAGAGCCCATACTCTGCCACAAGAGAAGCCACCACAACAAGCGGCCCACGCATTGCAACTAGAGAGGAGCCCACGCCTCCGCAAAGAGAGAAAGCTCGTGCAGCGACAAAGACCCAGGGCAGCCAAGAATAATAACTAAATCAAAGATGAATACAGTTGAGGCAAAAAGGACAGCCTCAACTATGAAGTGGCACCAAAGACAGAGGTACGTGAACATTGTTTATAAAGTAGGAAAACAAATTACCAGAATATCTGCTATTATGTTCAATCCTGTAATGGATTCTATGCTCCAACAGAAAATTACAATGCATATACATATTTACTGACATCAAGATATACTTATGTTTAAGCGATAAGAGAGACTTAACAAGATGTTTAGTGATATACCTAAATCTACTCATTTATGCTTTTAATGTTCAAAGATCTGAAAAGAATAAAATGTTAGCAACTTTTATGTCTAGATAGGGGATTATGGGTGGTTTGAATTTCTTTCATCATATGTTTTTCATCTTTATATTACATTTGTCTTTCTTTTTAACCTGCACCTAATATTTACAACAGATCGACTATCTCCCAGAAACTCTCTGTCTCTTTGGCTTTCTGAGACAGAAAGGTTTGGCTTTAGCTTCTCCCTCCATTTTTCTTTGCTACTTCTTTCATTACTTATTAACATCTCTGCTTATTCTGTCACAAGCTCCAGGGACTACATGGTATCTTTCCATCTAATATATAAGAAAAATTTATAATAGCTATCATTATTGGGCATTTAACTTCATGCCAGGTTCTCTACTACATTCTTTAGAATCCATTACCTTTAGTCAACTAGTTTTCTTATTCAATACATGGACTCCACATGTATTGAATGTGTTTTCCAAATTCCTGGCAAACAGACTGGGCTTAAATACTTTCAAAATAGAGCAGTGAAACTCAACGCAGCCTCCTCTTTCTTCAGTGAATAGCACTACTGTACTCTTTAGGAAAGTTCTTCCTTATATTAAGCCAAAATATTTCCCTGTGAATTCTACCTATTTTCCTTTTCTCACATTCAGCATTTGAAGACTGCTCTCATTCTCTTCTTTAGCTCCTCTTCCCTACAAATGGTAAAACAGTTTCAAACAACTCACCATTTGAGTTACTGGGAAGATTAGATTTTTAAAAATCAAACTGCTCAGTATAGCAACTCATCATGCCATAATAAACATTCAATAAATAATAAAGCAGTATTCTCTGGTAAAAACAATACTGAATCAGAAATCCAGAAAACCAAAATTCTAACCTGACTTCAACTTATTTTAATTAATTATCTGAGACGCACTATCCTCCTCTGCAAAATGTTGGACCAGACAAACTCTTCAGATTTTCCGTCTATAATTCTGAGAATCTGTGGATGGTCACGTAGATTTTGTAGCTTCCATACTCAGTACTGGTGAGAATGTGATAAGTATGTACTAATATAAACACTAACTATGAAAGTGTAAACAAGCACAACTTTTCTAGAAAGCAATTTGGCAAAGAAGTTCATAACATTTAGCACAGTAATTCTTAGAGATAATCAGAGGTGCTGACAAATATTTATATACAAATATATTCATCACACTAATGAGAACATAAAAATGTAAGCAACAGAAGTATTTAAAACTGGGAGGGCTATATAAATTGTGATCTAATCATATAATGAAAGTAAAAGTGTTAGTTGCTCAGTCATGTCGGAATCTCTGCGACCCCATGGACTGGTAGCTTGCTTGCCAGGCTCCTCTGTCCATGGAATTCTCCAGGTAAAACTACCATTCCCTTCTCCAGGGGATCTTGCCGACCCAGGGATCAAACTCAGATCTCCCATATTGCAGGCAAATTTTTTTTACCGTCTGATCCACCGGTGAAGCCCAATCATATAATAGGTTCATGGAAAACCAAAAATGTATCACCTTGTTCTTTTAAGTTAGCCTTAAACATCATTCCTAGAGTTTCTTCTCTACTAGAGATCTCTTTACAATGGTGGAGTGTAATAGAGTCCTTCTCTGAAATTTTGACTTAGAATACATGGATTTAAAATTTTAAATATCTTCAAGCTATAGATTCCAAAAATATATTATACCTAAACACAAACATAATTTTATAAACGTTTTCACAAATACTAAGTAAAATATAATTTTCAAGAAAAAAATAAATATTCTGCATGAAATATCAAGTATGTTTTCATTGTACTAAGAAAAAATTTTATCAAAGTTCCTTCTTCTCTACTAACCACACCAACAAAAATGGTTCTTCAGGCGCCTGGAAAGCAGGCGCAATTCTAGTGAAATACAGTTATGCAAGAAGAAGAAAAAATTAATGTTTGATTTAATACTTATTTAGTGGCTTGTGATCTGTGCACTTCTCCGTAGTCTTTATAGTTATGTGGGGAAAACTAACACCAAAACGCAAATTCATGACCCTGTGTTTCTCAGAGAGGATTTCATCAAGGTAAATACTGAAAAAGTGACAGGCATATCCGAGAGCATGCTGTCACCTTGCCTTGGTGACACCAGAAAACCTGAACAAAGCAGCAGAACTGCTCTCTCTACCTGATGACTTCTGAACTAGCCAGCTAACATCCCTTTGTGCTCACATGCTCAGTCTCGTCCAACTCTTCGCGACCTCATGGAATGTAGCCCGCCAGGCTCCTCTGCCCATGGGATTTTCCAGGCAAGAATACTGAAGTGGAGCGCCATTTCCTATTCCAGGGGTTCTTCCCGATCCAGGGATCGAACCTGCACCTCTTCTGTCTCTTGCATCGGCAGGTGGATTCTTTACCACTAATGCCACCTGGGAAGCCCCCTAAAACTCTTTTGGCCCTGCTGCTGCTGCTGCTAAGTCGCTTCAGTCGTGTCCAACTCTGTGCGACCCCAAAGACGACAGCCCACCAGGCTCCCCCGTCCCTGGGATTCTCCAGGCAAGAACACTGCAGTGGGTTGCCATTTCCTTCTCCAATGCATGCATGCATGCTAAGTGGCTTCAGTCGTGTCCAACTCTGTGCAACCCCATGGACAGCGGCCCACCAGGCTCCTCCTAGATATTTCAAAAGCTGTACCAAAATATTATGAAGTTCTAGAAGGCAAAAAAGGCCAGGGATTAGAACAATGCAACTAGCTGCTTGACAAAGACCATAATTTAACAGTTGTTGTTATGACCAACCTCACGTAAAGTAAGTATTTTACAATTCTACACAGTGTATAGGGATGAAGCATGCCAAATAAAGTTATGCTTGTTTTCCTTTTTTAACATCTATTCTTGTTTTCTAATGAACCTAAATTTGTTCTGCCTTGTCAGGAGCCAAAGGCAAAATTGTATTCTCTTCTTCCCAGAAACTTATAATAAAGTAGTGATAAATATATCTAAGTCAAATTTCTGTGACCTACTTGAAAATTTGGCAATTGAACACTCAGAATCTCCCCCCAGGATATTTGACTCCTTTTAAAAACACCATTTATTTTTATTTATATACAATATACCCTCAAACATGGTAACAGTCACCACGTAAACTAGCATTATCCAACACACAGCAGAGGAACTGCCTAGAAAAGAAGATTGCTTTGCCACTCTGAGTTAGATACATTCATTTATTTAAAAGGGTAACAAATGAAAGAGCAAGAAAACAATGTGCAGCTCTCTAAAAAAATCTAATTCTGCTGTTCCTACTGCTCAGAGTTTGGGATTCTGATTTTTTTTTCCTTCAGTGTGAAACACACAGAAACCAAATTAATGGACACCATGCTAGAGAATCTGGTTACAGAGATTTAAAATAATTTATTTTGCAACAAGTCAAAAGCTAAAAAGGGAATCTGAGTCTTTAGAGCTTTCTTCTACTAAGTTCTTTTTTTATACCTCTGTGAATCAAAAATCCCAACTGTAACTCTGGTTATAGACAAAGAGAAAGGTTCATGCATATTTCAAATCTTCAATAAATATCTGTCAATTAAGTGGATAGAAGAGAAATTACACATACCACCTCTGCAAAACTTATGGAGTGTGAGAATCAGATATTCTGTGGTGAATCAGATAGCTCTCAGTATAATGAAATAAAACTGAGACTGACCATCTTTAATCAAAAAATTGAAGATATCATGATTCTTTACTAATAAATCCTCTTACAATCAAATGGAGTCAGTTATATTTTAAGAATAAAAATATTTAATAATGCATGAGGTATATATAGTGAGGTAGGTAAGCAATGATATTTATCATCAAGAGATAAAAGCGCTGACTTGTGCTGTGATGTTATCTACCACAGAGTCCCCACCACAGCAGGAATGACAGTCCATGGAAAGTCACACTGGTTTCAATTTCTAAGAAAGCACAACACAGGAGAAGAAAGTGGAATACTTTACTTGCCTCCTTCCTCCCTCTCCACTGCATCTCTCAGGAAAAGAAAAAGGAGGTTTGGAGTTAGGGGAGGGAAGGCTTGGACCACTTGCCACAGGTACATTTTACAGAGCTTCTAAGGCAGGAAACCAGTTATAGAAGGAAACCTGACTGACCAGAAGCGTTAAGGGAGTGGTTCAGCAACGCAATTCCTCACTTCCATTCACATTCCAAGTCCCTGCACATGAGAGAACGGGATGACTGTGGTTTCGGTGTAACAACTAAGCATAAATCACCTGCATATTGTTTTATTAGTACTTACTGACATTTTTATAACATAATCCTACTTAGCATTCTGGAATACAATCCTGTGTCTCTCACAGTTTCACAAGTGCCTGACAACAAAATACATGTCACGATAACAAACAATAGTCTGTTCATTTTCAGAGATGCTTCACACAAAAAACCATTCCAGATACGCTGGGGCTTCACTATGCAGCATGTCCTTTTAAATTCTCCCTCTCCATATGCCACTAAATGTTTTTAGGTCAAATACTGAAAGAGGAATGAAGGGCAAAGTAGGCAAAAAATATTTTAAGAAAACATCTATACAATATTGTAAAGTAATTAGCCTCCAATTAAAATAAATAAATTTATATTTTTAAAAAAGCATCTAGCTCTTATAATGATGCTTTAGTCAAAATAAATCCATGAATAAAAATTGCTAAAGAGTATCAGTGACCTGTGAATCATGACATAAAATGGAAGAAGTCTCTAAAGATTAAAGAGTAGAATCCTAATTTCAAAACGAGAAAGGCAAATCCCCAACTACAATAGAACCAGGAAAGTTTCATGACAATTCTATGCATCAGTGTCAAGGATAGTTCAAAACGAGAGTATTTACAGATAGCGAACAGGCACACGCAGGCTTTTCTGGTGGCTCAGTGGTAAAGAATCCACCTGTGAACGCAGGAGATGCCGGTTCAATTCCTGAATCCCTGATCTTCCCAAAGCAAATGGCAGCCGACTCTAGTATTCTTGCCTAGGAAATCCCATGGACAGAGGAGCCTGGCAGGCTCTATAGTCCATGGGGTCACAAAAGAGTTGGACACAACTTGGCAACTAAAACAACAGGCACATGAAAAGGTGCTCAATGCTGTGAATGCAGATCAAAACTACAATGAGGTACCACCTCACACAATTCAGAATGGCCATCATTAAAAAGTCTACGAGGAACAAATACTGGAGAGGGGGTGGAGAAAAGGGGGCGCTTGTACACTGTGGTAGGAACGTGAGATGGTGCAGCCAATATGGAAAACAGTATTGAGGTTATTCAAAAAACTAAAAAGCCAGAACTACCACATGACCCAGAAATCTCACTCCTGGGCATATATCCAGACAAAACTATAATTCAAAAAGATATGTTCACACCCCCATCCCTACCCAATGCTCAAGGCAGCACTATGCACAATAGCCAAGACATGGAAACAACCTCAATGCCCACTGACAGATGAATGGATAAAGGAGATGTGGTACATATATACAATGGAATACTACTCAGCCATAAAAAAGAATAAAATAATGCCATCTGTAGCCATATGGTCGCAACTACAGATTATCATACTAAGTGAAGTCAGAAAGAAAAGACAAATACTGTACGATACAACCTACATGTGGAATCTAAAATATAGACACAAATGAACTTATCTACAAAACAGAAACAGACTTACAAAATAAACATGTGGTTGCCAAAGGGGACAGAGGTGGAGAGGGCTTCAGTGGAAGTTTGGGGTTAGCAGATGCAAACTACGATATACAGAATGGATAAGCAACAAGGTCCTATTGTATAGCACAGGGAACTATAATCAATATACTGTGATGGAAAAAAAATATGAAAAAGAATGTATATATATGTATAACTGAATTACTTTGCTATACAGCAGAAATTAACACAACATTGCAGATCAACCATACTTCAATTAAAAAACTAAAAAAATGTATTTAATAAAAGCAGAGGATTCACTGACATTAAGCTACACTGGCCTAAGCCATCATTTATTCCTTGAGTTATAGGACTAGTAGACGAGAAGAATACTAGAAACAGGGATGTCTGGATTTCAACAAAGAATCTACCAAAACTGTCTTCTGATAGGCCATGGCAGGGTTTTTAACCTCGGCATTACTGACATTTTGTATTGTAGGATGTTTAATAACGTCTCTGGCCTCTACCAACTGGATGCTACAGGATCCACCAGTTGTGATGACCAAAAATAGCACTCGAGATATGCCCAAGTTCCCCTGGGAGGCAAAATCACCCTTGATTAAGAAGTATTGACAGTGGTTTCTGAAATTCAAAAGTAATTGAACAGCTATTCAAAAGAAACTGAAAAGCTGTATCCAGGGTACTGATAATGGATCATGTCCATTTTGAAAAAGGTTTTCTTTGTGTGTGTATACACATGCGCTCAGTCACTCAGTAATGTCCAACTCTTTTTGGCCCATGGACTACAGCCCAACAGGCTCCTCTATCCATGGAATTCTCCAGGTAAGATTACTAGAGAGGGTTGCCATTTCCTACTCCAGGGGAATCTTCTTGAGCCAGGGATTAAACCTGTATCTCCTGCATTTTACTAATGATCCAGAAAATGTATATAGATAGGTTCATCAAATTGGAAGATATTAAAAAAAAAAAAGTGGATGGGGACATCCAAACAACTACAGAATTCATCCACAGTGAAGGTTTGTGTAATGGTTTGATTCCCTAAGGTAAGTCAGCCCTGAATATAAGGTAGTTTTAAAGATCAATGAGACAGACAGAAAATACAAGCCATATAATAATGTTATTCTGTTCATTTAGTCTGTAAAACACTGCTTTGAAAAAAATTTACAATGCCATACGAGACAAAACATATGTTAACATTATTATGGTCAAACTCCCCCTGCCTTTCACAGTGGACACAGGGGTTTCAAGTAGACCAAGAGATTCCTACACAGATGATACTATAATTAAGAAAATACAAGGTATAACACAATACTAGGAAGTAATAATCTAGTTTAAGTAAATCTATGAAAGTTTACAAATTTAATCTCTCTCCCAGGAAATGCTTCCTGAATCCCCAAAATAAAAGCGATTTCTCTCATGCCCAAATATCCTTGGAAGATATTTTTATCACTGTTAATTGTTTCATTATATTACAATTTTTAGTATTTAAAAGAGATAACCTGATAGTTTATAAACCCTTGAAAATAGGACAGAACTTTATTCTCTTATCTGTTTTATAGATTGCCCAGTACACGGTTGGACATATATGGTGAACCATCACATTTGTTAAATAAATAAATTAGTGAGAACTGAACATTTTTAAAATATTTGGCTGCACCAGATCTTAGGATATACGGGATCTTTAGGTGCAGCATGCGAACTCTTAGTTGCAGCATGTGGGATCTAGTTCACAGATCAGGAATCAAACCCCGGCCCCCTGCATTGTGAGTGTGGAGTCTTAGCCACTGGACCACCAGAGGAGTCCAAAGAATATTGTTCAATAAAAATATTCAAATGTAAAATTTTAAAACTAGATGACAGAATCAGAATACAAAAGCCTGGAATCAAGATTAAAATGTCAAGAGCTTCAGAAAAAAATTTAATGAGAATAAATGTAAAGTTCCTTTTCTAGACCTGAGAATCAAAGAGTAGAAGCCCCATTCTATTTTTCATAATATAGGTGGATAACTACATCCTTAAAAATGAATACAACTGAATCTCAAGAAATTTTTTTTTTTTATTTTATTTATTTGGCTGCACTAGGTCTGAGCATGTGGATCTAGTTCCAGACCAGGGATCGAACCCAGGCCTCCTGCATTAGGAACACAGAGTTTTAGCCCCTGGACCACCAAGGAAGTCTACTACTCTCTTTTAAGTGATCATATTCTTCATTGTGAACTGCCCACTTATTGATAATGAGATATGTTCTGTTACAATGAAGCATAAACAAGGATATTCATATAATAATCCAATATCCAAAATAAGAGTATGAGAAAAAGTAAATGCATACTATTAAATTAAATGCAGAAGTTTAAAAGAATGAGATACAGATCTTTCTATATTGAAAGAGAGAGAGGCTGGGGCAGGTGGGGAGGGAAGGAGGAGAGAAAAGGCAATAAGAAAGGAGGAAGGGAAGGAGACATTAAATTATGAAAAACTAAGCTACAGAAATGCTACAAGATGCCGCTCTCAAATACATATACATGTGTGTATATATGTACATATATATTTTATAATATATATATTTTTTTTATCTGTCCCCTGGTGCTCAGATGGTGAAGCGTCTGCCTGCAATGCGGGAGACCTGAGTTCAATCCCTGGGTGGGAAAGATGCCCTCAAGAAAGAAATGGCAACCCACTCCCATGTTCTTGCCTGGAAAATCCCACAGACTGAGGAACATGGGGGGCTATAGTCCATAGGGTCGCAAGAGTCAGACACAACTGAGTGACTTCACTTTCTTTCTTTCATATTATATTATATAGTTTAAATTTATATACCTATGTAAGGCAAAGGGGATGGATGAAGGAATGGAATGTTTTATATTTGAATTAATTCTTTTTCAGTGAGAATGTGTTACTTAGATAATTTTAAATAATAATAATGTAAATACTCATCCTCCAAAACCTAAACCTAGTTTCTTCTATAGTCTTAGTGCACAAATCAATATTAGTTTTTGAATAAATATAATGAAAGAAATATAATTCTTAAGTTTCCTCTCACTTCAAAGAAATTCTGTCTCAGTCATGCTGGGTTTCCCTGAAAAGTCTAAGAGAAGGTCTCTATCCTATATAAAATCCATTTCCATTTATCCGGTACACAAAGCTATAGGTCATTAAAAATTAGCACATACATCTCCAGTAATATTTTCTACTGCTATTTCCCCAAGTCATGGATACTGCCTGGTAAACCTGGAGAACACCACATTCCCAATTTTTTCCCACTTAATGTTCCCCAAATAATTATAACTGTAAGAGCACTTGCCTCTGGAATTATGTGCTCACTAAAAATTACCAGTCATAAAAACCCAGAGAATGGGAGAAAATATTTGCAAACAAACCAACAAAGGATTAAATATCCAAAATATACAAACAGTTCATGCAGCTCAAATTAAAAAAAAAAAAAAAAAAAGGAAACTCAATCAAAAAATGGGCAGATCTAAATAGACATTTTTCCAAAAAAGACATACAAATGGCTAAAAATTATATGAAAACATGTTCAACATCACTAATTATTAGAGAAAGACAAATCAAAACCTACAATATAACAAGGTATCACCTCACACAGGTCAGAATGACCATTAACAGAAAGTCTACAAATAATAAATGCTGGAGAGACTGTAAAGAAAAGGGACATCTTCTACACTGTTGCTAGGAATGTAAACTGATACAAAAAAACTAAGTAAAGAACTACTATATGATTCAGCAATCCCACTCCTGGGCAAATACCCAGAGAAAATCTTAATTCCAAAAGGGACATGCACTACAATATTCATTGTAGTACTATACAAAAGCCAAGACATGGAAGCAACCTAAATGTCCACCAACAGAAGAGTAGATAAAGAATGTGTTGTGCGTATATACAATGGAATATTACTCAGTCATGAAAAAGAATGAAATAATGCCACTTGCAGCAACACGGGTAGACCTAGAAACTGTCATACTGAATGAAGTATGTCAGACAGAGAAAAACAAACATCATGATATTGCATATATGTGGAACCTAAAAAAAAAAAAAGAAATGAACTCATTTACAAAACAGAAAGAGTCATAGACAGAGAAAACAAACTTAGGGTTACTAGAGGAGGAAGGGGGGATAAACTGGAAGATTGGCATTGACATATACATACTACTATATATAAAATAGATAACAAATAAGGACCTATCGTATAGCACAAGGAACTCTACTCAATACTCTGTAATAACCTATATGGGAGAAGAATCTAGAAAAGAGTAGATACATGCATACGCATAACTGATTCACTTTGTAGTACACCTATAACTAATACAACATTGCAAATCAACTATACTTCAATTGAAATTTTTATTTAATTACCAGTCATAAACAATTCTCAAGACACGGAAAACCCTCACTATTTTCAAGCAAACACCCACAGCTCCTGATGAAATTGCATAATAAAAGGTCACCTTTTGCCAAACAAAACTCAAGGTCTCTCACTTCATTAAACAGCTAAAAGTAAATATATTTGCCCAGTACTTTGGATTTTTACCAACCTTCAAAAACATCCCACTACAGTCAACAGTTGCTATGAAGATACATATAATATAAAGAATTTTTCCTTTTCCTGTAATCTGGGAAACTAATGTAGTTAAAGTACTTTAGAAATCAGTAAGTAATAGAAGATAAGTTTAGTCAAACAAAGTGATGATGAAAAGTATGTCATGGAGCTAAATGATAAGCCTAAAGATCTGTATAATAATATAGCCTAAAGACTCATATGATAGTACAAACAAAAGCACCTGAAGTAGGTTATTTTCTAAAGTAATGTTATTTCCTAAATATATTTCTCAATGTTTATAAAGCACTATGCAACAGAAATAAAATGTGATCCACATTTTATTATTATTTTTGACATGAATCTGCCACAGGTGTATACAAGCTCCCAATCCTGAACCCCCCTCCCACCTCCCACCCCATNCATCCACAACCCTTGTGACCTCATGGACTGTAGCCTGTCAGGCTCCTCTCCCTGTCCATGAGATTTTCCAGTCAAGAATACTGGAGTGGGTTGCTAGTTCCTTCGCTAGCGGATCTTCGCAACACAGAAGTTGAACCCTGGTCTCCTGCATCGCAGGCAGATTCTTTACCAACTGAGCTACCAGGGAAGCCTGAGCACATAGGAGGCACTCAAAAAGTATTCATGGAATTGGTAAAAATTAAAACCAAAAAATGCCACTTATGTGCACACTCCTGGTACAGGTAATCTACATGCTCTTGATTGTCAAAGTCAAACAATTTAGAGAAAAGCACAAACACCCTTTGAGACAACCCCACTGACAATCCCTCTAAGAGCAGAGACGCCTCATTCAAATACATTTTCTTCGTGTGAATGCACTCATTGTTCATTTTGCCCTTTTGTGAAGGTCTCCGCTTTTAATGTTTATAATAAATAAGTAGGCAAGCTTGAGAGTTGGTAAGAGCTTAAAACACAGCATGGACACCCAGAATGTCTCCGTATTACCACTGCCTGGAGAGATGACCTGCTGACCACTCTATTCTACCCTCATCGGCTTCCACTTACACAGAATTATCCCTAATTGTGCAAATAGGTGGCGGGATGCTGTTTTTTCTCTGACATGATGTGAAGATGTCGTTTTCTCCAAGCACAGTGGAATGCACAGTAGAGAAATTTGCTGGGTAAAATGTTCCCCTTAATCACAGTCAAGACAGGAACAGCAGCTACCGGAGCAGGTTACAGCGAGGAATCAGCCGGCCGGCGGTCATCTGGCTCCTGCCGCTGCGGCTTCTCGCAACTATTTTCCTCCAAAATAGGTACATTTCTGCATTCAGTGCTTATTTTTTAATATCTCCTCTCATGGAAAGTGTATACACGGGATATATTTAGATTTGCATATCTAGAATGAATTTGTCAGAATGGTGATTGCAAGGTAAGGCTGGTAGCACTTTTATGTTCTCGATGATTACTTAGAGACAGATATTTAGAGACATACACAGAACATTTGCTTCAGCAGTGGCATTTTCGTTGCATATACTGTTACAAAGCACTCATTATTTTATTTAACCTTCAAAACAAATCTCAAATGTAGTATAAATAGCAACTAAGTTACTTGGCGTGGCAGTCATATTGTCGTGTCCAAATTCTCACTGGATTGACTTTATCAGAGGACTCGATTCCCTTCCGTCTACTTTTGTATCCACCTGGAAACCAACTGCTTGATGGAGACATTAACTACTAAGGAATGAGCAGTCTTATAACAAAAATATTTCAATTTTCTAAAATGGATCTATCCTAACCATGGTACTTTTGACAGCTCCCCTGGGAATACATCTTCATAAACTCTTCACAAATGCAAAATAGTTTTAATAATTATTTCAACATTCAGAAAAAAAAATGTTTACCTTTAAAATCAGGTGTTTTTTTAATTGTCTTTTGTCTTTGCAGATTGAAAGATATGCCCATATTTCAGCTACACTCTGAGTTTTTCACATAATCCTCACTTTGTTGTTGTTCACTTGCTAAGTCATGTCTGACTCTTTCTGACCCCATGGACGGGAGCATATCAGGCTCCCTTGTCCTTCACCATCTCCCAGAGTTTGCTCAAACTCATGTCTGTTGAGTTGGNAAGAGGCTCTTTATTTCTTCTTCACTTTCTGCCATGAGGGTGGTGTCATCTGCATATCTGAGGTTATTGATATTTCTCCTGGCAATCTTGCTTCAAGCTTGTCAATAACCTCAAATATCAATAACCTTGGAGGTGGTCTGCTATTCCCATCTCTTTCAGAATTTTCTGCAGTTTTTTGTGATCCACACAGTCAAAGGCTTTGATGCTGAGAAAGATTGAAGACAAAAGAAGAGGGCGGCAGAGGATGAGATGGTTAGATGGCATCACTGACTCAATGGACATGAGTTTGAGCAAACTGCAGGAGATAGTGAGGACAGGGAAGCCTGGTGTGCTGCAGTCCATGGGGTCACAGAGAGTCAGGCACAACTCAGCAACAGAACGACAGCAACAGCAATATACGGAATTTGGGCTTTCCATATGGCTCAGGAGGTAAAGAATCCTCCTGCAGTGCAAGAGATGCAGGAGGTGTGGATTTGATCCCTGAATGGGGTAGATCTCTTGGAGCAGGAAATGGCAGCCCATTCCAGTATCCTTGCCTGAAGAATCCCATAGACAGAGGAGCATGGTGGGCTACAGTCAATAGTGTCACAGAGAGCTGGACATGACCGAAGCAACTATGCACACACATATATGGAATTTGTATATATTCCTTGCAGATGGTGATTGCAACCATGAAATTAAAAGACGCTTACTCCTTGGAAGAAAAGTTAAGACCAACGTAGGTAGTATATTCAAAAGCAGAGACATTACTTTGCCGACTAAGGTTCATCTAGTCAATGCTATGGTTTTTCCAGTAGTCATGTGTGGATGTGAGAGTTGAACTGTGAAGAAAGCTGAGCACCAAAGAATTGATGCTTTTGAACTGNGGGTGATGTCCATGTGTAGAGTCTTCTCTTGTGTTGTTGGAAGAGGGTGTTTGCTATGATCAGTGTGTTCTCTTGGCCTTTGCCCTGCTTCATTCTGTACTCGAAGGCCAAATTTGCCTGTTACTCCAGGTGTTTCTTGACTTCCTACTTTTGGATTCCAGTCCCCTATAATGAAAAGGACGTCTCTTTTGGGTGTTAGTTCTAGAAGGTCTTGTAGGTCTTCATAGAACCGTTCAGCTTCTTCGGCGTTGCTGGTCGGGGCACAGACTTGGATTACTGTGGTACTGAATGGTGTCCTCACTGGTGTTAGCCTATTATTTTCTTTCTGTGTGATATCTTTGTCTCTGGTGTCAGAGTGATCCTGGCCTCACTGAATGAGTTAGAAAGCATTCTTTCCTCTGAAATTTTTGGAATAGTGTGAGGAGGATAGGTATTAGCTGTTCTCTACATGTTTGGTAGAATTCAGCAGTGAACATATCTGGCAATGACCTTTCACTTGTTGGGAGTTTTTGTTTCTCTAATTTTTAATCATTTATTTGTTTTCGGCTGCTCCGGGTCTTCTTGTGCATGGGCTTCTCTCTGTGGTGGCCTCTCACTGTGGAGCGTGGGCTCTGGGGCGTGCAGCTGTGGTGGGTCCATTGTTCTGGGCTTCAGTAGTTGTGGCGTGTGGGCTCCGTGCTAACAGCGTCCGGGCTCTAGAGCCCAGGGTCAGCAGTTGTGGCACGTGGGTTTGCTTGTTCTGTAGCATGTGGAGTTTTCCTGGACCAGCGATTGAACCTGTGTCCTTTGCACTGGCAGGCGGATTCTTAGCACCTGAACCACCAGGAAAGTTCTCTTGGGAGGTTTTTTAAATTACAGGTTCAATTTCATCACTGGTACTTTGTTCCGTGTTTTCTGTTTCTTCCTGGTTCACTGTTGGGAGGCTTCATGTTTCCAGGAATTTGTCCACTTTGTCTAGGTCGTCCATTTTCTGGGGATATAGTTGTTTGTAATCATGTCTTAGGAGCCTTTGTCTTTCTGTGGTATCAGTTATAACTATTACTTTTTCATTTCTGATTTTATCGATTTGGGCACTCTCTTTTTTTCGTGATGAGTGTGGGTAAATGTTTATCAATTTTGCTTATCTTTTCAAAGAATCAGCTCTTAGGTTCACTGAATTTTTTTTTTTTCATATTTTTTTTGGACTTATTTTTCTTTAAAAGATTTTTAAATTTCGTATTAGGTTATAGTTGATAACAATGTTGGGTTGTTTTCAGATGTACAGAAAAGTGTTTCAGTTATATACATACATGTATCTATTCTTTTTCAGGTTATTTTCCTATTTAGGTTATTACAGAATACTGAACAGAGTTCCCTGTGGTATACAGTTGGCTGTTTCAGTTCGTAGTTTCATGGATTTCTTTGTATTGTATGTTTTTAGTCTCTGTTTCGTTTATTTCTGCTCTGATGTTTATGCTTTCTCTTCTATCAATGCTGGCTCTTATTTGTTCTTTTTCTAGTTCCTTTAGTCATAGTTTTAGGTTGTTTATTTGAGATTTTCTCTTGTTTCCTGAGGTAAGCTTGTATTGCTGTAAACTTCTCTTTTAAACTGCTTTTGCTGTGTCCCACATATTTTGGATCGTTGTGTTTTTGTTTTCATTGGTCTCCAAGTATTTTTCTATTTCCCTTTTGATTTCCTCAGTGATTCATTATTTGTTTAGTAGCATTGTTTAGACTCCACCCTTTGTGGGGGTGTGTGTGTGTGTGTTTTAGTTTTTTTCTTGTAATTGTTTTTTCATCTCATAGTGTCTTCACAAAAGATGCTTGATACTATTTCAGTTTTCTCTGATTTAGTAAGGTTTGTTTTGTGGCCTAGCATGTTATCTGTCCTGGAGAGTGCTCCATGTACATTTGAAAGGAATGTGTATTCTGGTACTTTTGGATAGAATCATCTATCTGTATGTATCTGCTAAGTGCACTTGATATAATATGTCATTTTAGGTCAACATTTTCTTAGTAATCTTTTTGTTCTGGATGATCTATTCATTGATGTCAGTGGGGTATTAAAATCCTCTGCTACTATGTGTCATTATTGGTTTCTTNAGAGTAAGAGAATACCCAGTACTGCAAAGGTGAGGAGGCTTAGGGGCAGAAAGGGGATGGGATTTGGCATTCTCCATGCACAGCCTTCAAGATGGCTCTGCACCTGTGCCTCTGAGAGGTTACCCTGAAGACACCGTTAGAAGTGTACTTAGAGGACAATCCCCAGCCCCTCACTGCACCCCAAGGCCCCCAGTTGCCTGCCCAGCTAGCAGACCCCACCTCTGAGCATTTCCCCCAAAGCTCACTACCCTTCAGGCCAAGTGGGCCTTTCCGCCAGGCTGGATCGTCCATCTCAGCTCAAGAGGCAGGCGGGCTCCAGCCCCAGGAGTGAACGGGGCCGGCACACAGGGGGTCTTCCTAGGCCCCGCGGCTCTGCCTGTGGCGGGGCACTTCCAAAGCAGCAGGAGAAAGCAGAAGATGTGCACAGAACCTCTCCTCCCCAAAACAAGGTCCACAGCATCAAGACTAGTAAGCGCCTGTACTTAATTTCCCTTACAGATAAAATAGGCTTTCCGAGGCTGCTCTGGAAAGCTAACACTCCTGTGTGACTTTTTTTTTTAAAAATTTACCTGGAAAATAACTATTTTACAATGTTGGGTTGGTTTCTGTCACATAACAACGTGAATCAGATATAAGTATATATATATGTCCCCTCTCCCGCCCGCTCCCAGAATCCCACCCTTCTAGGTCATCAGAGTACCGGGTTGAGCTCCCAGAGTTCTATAGCTGGTTCCCACTAGTTATCTGTTTCACACACGGCAAGGCATACGCTTCAGTGCTACTCTCTCAATTCATCCACCCTCTTCTTTGCCCTCTACGTGCACACGTCCGTTCTCTACGTCTGTGACGCTGGGGAGTTTTTGGTGTTTTTTCCCCCGAGGTAAGAACTAGATTTATCATGAGAGATACACATTCCACAGACGGAGAGCAGTCCATCTCAAAAGGTGAGAGGTCTAGGTTGCTGGTTTTAAGGGAAAATATGAGTTCCAACTGCAAGAACAGTCCAACCTAAGGCGATATAGTCTGTTTAGAAAATAAAGAGTGCTTATCTTAGAAGGGAGTTCCCTTGTGGCTCAGTTGGTAAAGAATCTGCCTGCAGTGAGGGAGACCTGGGTTTGATCCCTGGGTTGGGAAGATCCCCTGGAGAAAGGAAAGGCTACCAGCTCCAGTATTCTGGCTGGAGAATTCCATGGATTGTATAGCCCATGGGGTCACAAAGAGTCGGACACGACCGATCGACTTGCACTTCATTATCTTAGAAGAGGAGTTCCTGAACCTAAGAGTCAAGGGAGCTCATTCTGAACAAACATGATCCATGGCTTTCCATATCTGTCTTATATCTCAAGTCTCCTTTGTGGGCTGCAAAACACTGAACAGTAGTTTGAGGGAAATAGTCCAAAGTGACACAAGATGACGTGGGGCAATAATCTTGTCTGCTCTCAAGCTTGGTTTCCTCTCTAAGGAAAGTTCTGGAATGATTTAGGTGGCCTCCTCGGCCACATGGCCATGGTCACATTCACAGACAGGCCTTGTCTGACCAGGCTCATATCCTCGCAAGGAAGGACATAGTCACCTTTGCCTTCTGTGAGTCACTGTTTGAAACTTCTAAGCCTGCCCTGGGCTTGGTTTTCAGGGGTTTTCATGAACTTCTTGGGAAAGATTAAGTTGCCCAATTAAAGGAGACAAAAAAAAAAGAAAAAAAAGAAAAAAGTAGCACAGGGCTGGGCCTGTTTCATTGACGAGTCAGGGTGCTAGTTTCTGTCCTGTCTAACATTGCCAACCTATGGACTGGTTTCGCCAAGTTTCAGAATCAGGTTACCCAGAATCTGATTCTCCTTTAAACATGCTCTGCCAGAGGACAACTGCCTCCTTAGTGCCTCATTCCTAACAGAAACTGAACTTTCTCTGGACAGGCTGCCCTGCCTTTGTAAATACTTCTCTCCTACTCTGCAGAAATCATTTTTGGAGAAGGCAGGACTGTCTTTCCTTCCCTGCCCCAAATCCCCTTTCTCCCCACTGGGAGGGGCTGCTCAACACTTTGGAACATTTCTCCTGAGCCATTAAGCCTCATGGTCCATTAAGCCAGGAAAATCTGGCTTTAACATTAAACGTATTTCATAGTCACAGCTGTGCCAAACAGCCAGGTTTCATGTGTAAATTCTTCCTTGGTTGTCTTCCAAAAACTATGCATAAGGAGGAAATCTCTGTCTAAATGATCACACCAGCAAGCACGGGGGCATATGCTTTCTTCCCTCCCTAAGGGATGATCGTTCAGCACTGCTAAATTCCACAAAAATAAGACTTTCTCACCAAAAACCAGAAGAAATTTCAAAATACAGGAGCAGAACCTATCACAGCCTGTGCAAAGGTCCGTGGGGTCAGGGATTTTGTTTTACAGACAATTGCTCCAGACCAGCTTTGCTGTTCCATGAACAGAGGTGGGAAGACAGCCTGCAGGAGGGAATGCACCCCACCCCCACTCCTCCACGTGCAAGCTAGCATGACCAGTGCCATCTCACACATCTGCGCTCAGCTCTGCTGCAGCACCCAGCATGGGTTGGTCTAAGGGTGTGGGAGCTAAGCTGAAGACCTGCAGCATCTCAATGAACAGCAGACACTTTGCTAGTAAGCCAGGAGCTCTGACCAGACAGTGGCTCCCTAAATTCTGCCGCCAGCTCTAGAGACCTCACAGGATGGTGGTAAGCAGAGCACACCAGCCAAAGGCATGTTTTCCTGTGAAAGGAAACCGACCTATAGATACATGGGTGTCAGGAATGAAAACAAGTGCTTAGCTGTGCAATCTGGACAAGTGACTTGCCCTCTCTGAACTCCTGTTATCTCAGTTTCACAGGTGAGGAGCTCTATAGTGCCTCCTTTAAGACTGAGGACCGAACTTGAGGATGCCTGTTAATGCTCAACACAAAGTAAGTGAATAAACCACGTCAGCCATGATCTGCAGCCTCCCTTTTAACGAGAACTCTTTGCCAAGGTGAGGAAACAGAAATCCCAAGCCATAACTCCTACTTTATCTTTGTCTACTTATCTTTATTTTACAAATGATTCCGTGTCTAGGTTTGAACAGTTTACTTGAAGATGCAACGTGACACCATCGGGAGCTTTCTCCTGTATAGGACTGCTTAGGCAGGTCAAAGCACCTTCTACATTGCGGGTTTCCTTGTCTAGGCTCTGAGGACCATGCCCTGGAGGCAGCTTATCGAAGTGGGTTTGAACACAAAAGACAAGTGATTTCTGATGAAGGGACTACTCCTATCATCTTAAATGGAAATCGGCAAATATACTGCAGCCAACTCTGCATATAAAATCCAGCTCAAAATGAGCCAAGCTGGGTGGCTAATGGAGGTTTGCAAATACAGCAGTCATAATGAAATGGATGTGTTTTAATGATTTCCTATAAAGGTGCTTATAAATGGAAGCTTATTTCCCTGCTGAAGCAATTGGATTGGAAAATGGCACGGGAGTAAGAAGAGGCAGCCACCCAGTTCTGATGGACGTGCAGGGGCTGTGCTCTGCTGGGCTTTCGTGAGCTGCTCCTCCTGCCATCCCCAGGCCTGCCCTCCGTGGGGTCCTGGCGGGGGCGGCCGT
>SJYV01024714.1:1260105-1400895 GCA_006410875.1 Neotragus pygmaeus | reverse complement strand
CCACCTCATGCGAAGAGTTGACTCATTGGAAAAGACTGTGATGCTGGGAGGGATTGGGGGCAGGAGGAGAAGGGGACGACTGAGGATGAGATGGCTGGGTGGCATCACCGACTCGATGGCTGTGAGTCTGAGTGAACTCTGGGAGTTGGTGATGGACAGGGAGGCCTGGTGTGCTGCGATTCATGGGGTCGCAGAGTCGGACACGACTGAGCAACTGAACTGAACTGAACCGAATGTATGATTACCCGTAACCTCCCTGTCCTTCCCTCCAACCAGTCAGTGAAAAACTCCAGGCACTGAGGTTGTATTTTGATTTTAAAATGGCTTCATTTGTCTCCCTGGTCACATTTTCTCTCCAAATATGTACAGAAACCTCATTTATAAATCTGAGATCTTCTGCAAGATATTTTTCTTTGTAAGCTGCTCCGAGCAAAGTGGCAAAACAGTTATGAGAGTGAGGAAATGAGAGACATGTGCGAGGTTTACTGCTACGTCTTCCTCCTCAGATCCCAAATGCTAGAGACAACCCATGACCGTTTCCTATAGCTACTTATTAAGCAAAGCTCCAGGGCATTAATATCAAAATTCCTTCACCTACAAAACCAAAATGGTTAGGTTTAACACGCCTCCTCCTATCATGGAGAGACAGATATTTAGGAGGGTAATAATGAGTAGAGCAGCTGGCAGGCAACTCCAAGAGGTCTTACTGAGAACACTCTTTTCAGCCTGAAAATAGCGACTTGTGTACTGCAGTCGTCCCCCTCTTCGCTCTTTTCATGGCAGAGCCCTAGTAATGTCATTTATAACCAGGTTTATTTTTACTTTATAAAATCAAATGTGACTGTTTCAAGAACTGCCATTCTGAAGTTGAGAAATCAACTGAAGTCTTATTTGATAGGCCTTTAAAGAATATCCTTGTGCTTCAGCTATTAAGAAAATAAAACCCTGGGGAACAGATGGACAGATCAACATTCTCCAGCAACAAGACTCGACTGGTATAAAGCACAGCTCTCGGAGGGCAGCATTCTTGATGGCTGGCAAGTGCTTCTTCCGAGACCAGCGAGGACATGTCCTGTGACAATCAGCAAGGTAGAACAGCCTGCAGACTTGCTCCAGCCCTCACAGAACTACCTCCTCTAAGAGCTCTTTGTGACTGCTCCTCTGTTTACAGTTTAATCTGTTTCCCTCCCAATATTTTGGCCTTCTTTACAGACACTATTAGAAACTGAAGTTCATGTAAAACTGAACATTACATGTCAACATCTGCCTGTTTCCACTGTTGACTGGGACCTCTCTCTGTGGGAGCAAAGTGGGGAGCTTAGCATTGGAAGTAGCTTTTGCTACTGCTTTACTTCTAGGGAAACACATTGGTGGGAGAACAGAATGAGACAAGAGTTTTAACTTAAGGGATTGTTGAGATTACTTCTTAAGCATAACTCAGAAGATGAAAGTTTTTTTTTTCAATCTGGGTGAAAGAGGAATCTTTATTAATAGCTGTTCTAAAAGGGAGGAGAAATAATTATGAAAGTATACTGGAAGCTTCTTACAAATGTTTTTTGGTAAAATAGGATCATGTTTCAGCACACTCACTGGTGACAGTTATTGAAACAGCAAATGCAGCTCATTAAAAGGCGGTCAGGCTACAGACTCTGAGGGCAGAGTGAAAAGGGAGGCAGTTTCCTGCAGAAAAGGGAACCAGAGATATGCTAAGTGCCAAAAACTAGTTTTGAGCACTAGGTACTGAATAACTACTTGTCAGTTTGGCTGTGTCCAATTATGAAGAAGTTAAGAATGATTATTCTGTTGAGAATATTGTGTCTAGCTATTCTGATGAGAAAGATGATGTAAATAGAGGACCTATTTCCAGCGCATAACCAGATGAGTTTCTATGTTAAAATTAATTTTTTTCTATTGAAAATAATTTTTTAAGAAGTACTAATATAATTTTTGCCTTCCCTCTGGATATTATATCTAAATGAACACGGGAGATGTAGTAAAATGTAGATTTGTGGAACTCTGAAAGGATGAAAGCTAAACATTTCCTAGACTATTTTTGCTCCCATTTAAAAAAAAATCTGAAAGTTTGGGTAAGGGAATTCAGCATCAATTAGGATATGAGTTAAATTTACCTTATTAAAACTCAGAAAGGGTGAGGTAGGGAGGGTGTAACTAATGTAGGTTTACAGAACAGATAAGAGCATGCGACTTATAGCAAGATAAAACCACACTGCTGTATTTCGTATTTTATTCAATTTTAATATGGTTTCCATTATTAACTTTTAAAACAAAATGATTTCCAGTTTAGAAAACAATGCACTGACCACATAATTCTTTTTTTATATACAGTTATACAAATATTCTAAATACACATTTTGTGTTCAAGATGATGGCAAATAAGATTATTTGTACAGTACATAAGGAAAGAAAATATTTTAAGCATATTTAGAAGCAATAGAAATGTCTATACAAAACAAGCAAAAATGGAATAAAATTTTTTATTTTTAAAGTATTGCAACAGGCCCACAGGTTTGTAACAAAAATGTCTTTGCACAGTTCCTCACAATGCCCCATTAATAGCTAAAGCAAGACAGCGGTTTTAGAAAATAATGTTTCAAAATGCTACACATGGTACTATTGTTTGCACAGTTTGATCAAAATAACAACTCTACTCTGAGTCAAGCAAAACCTAGAGGAAATATACCAAACAACTTGAAAATCATTTGTATAAAATTCATTGCACATTATTTTACTCAGTTGTTTGAAAAGTAAAAAAGTGTATTTACAAAATATTTTGCAGTCAAAATTATAAAGTGAATGAGTATCTCTAAGTAACACGTCTTGATACAGACAGTTCAAGGAAAACACGAATGTCTTTTTTTAAAGAGGTTTTCAGTGCTCCTTCCACAGGGAAGTAAATACGATCTACTCAAATGGATTTACAAGATGTTACACATACTGGAGCAAATTCAACACCTGCATTATAAAACAATGTTAAAAAGGTGAAAGGATGAGGAATTTGTACATTGTAGGAAGTGAGCTATTCAGAGATCAACAAATACGATTTTCAATTCAGTTATCATAAAAGTCTTCATAGTCTTCAGATAATAGACAGACAATGAACATACTTGACTCAATGAAAGTTGAAAAAGCACCATGCACAACAGTTTAGTGGTAAACACTGAAAAATAGCACCTGGAATTCTATGATATTGACAATTTAAAACTGGTCTAGTAATTGCCGGAGATACGGTGCCTTGGATAATTCTCTATTTACTCGGGAGAGTTTGTAAAGTACTGGGCAGTTCAGAGAAACACAAGGGATATGTCGATCAAAGCAGCCTGTACAGTTCTTGCATATCTGGAAGAAGAAGAAGAGTACATCAAACGACAGGAAGGCTTCTGTCTCTGTGTGTAAACAGCAGACTTTTAAAATCCTTCGTGACCCCCCACAAATTATTGGCACGTATTACAGAAAAGTTTCATTAGTTTTCATCTTTTTGAAGCATAGCCAACCCTAAGTTGAGATGTTTCTAAAGAATATTATTTCACAAACCATAGAGCATGAAATTCCCTAAAGGATTCATTTAATCCCAGAAATCAACTTTCCTTTATGGTAGAATCCTATTGTATTAAGATCCACAAAGTAGGCTACCCAATTACCATTCAAAGACTGGCTCTTAAATTAGCTATGTACACTGTTTTTTCAAGTTACTCTAACATTTTATATGCTAATCAAAAAAGGTATCCACTTATTTCAGAAGAAAAAATGCTAGTATGGGGGAAAAGAAAATATCAAAGATGTTGAAAGTAGCTGGATAGACCAATAGTTTCAACGCTGGCTGTACATGAGCTTAAAAATAGACTAATGTTTGAGCCTGATCCCAGACCAAGGAATCAGGATCTTTGGGTGTGAGAGCTTAAGAATCTGTACATCTTAGGGCTCCCAGACGATGCTGATGTATAATGAGAACTGATCTAAAAGAAAATATTAAATCATAAGGCAGTTTTTAAAGAAAAGCATTATATCTTACCCAGTGATCAGACTTTAATATGTAAGGTCTCAAGTCACACACAGTTTAAAAGTGGTAAAACATGAAAAACTAAAGAAAAAAACTTTAAAGGATACTAGTGAGGGCCCATGGACGGAGAAGCCTGCCGGCTGCAGTCCATGGGGTCGCAAAGAGCTGGACACGACTGAACAACTAACCCTTTCACTTTCAAGGTGTTGGGCAGGGATTTCTGTTCCCTATGTTTTAGTAGTTTTAAGTGGTCAGATCTGTGGTGTTGGAGAAGACTCTTGAGAGGCCCTTGGACTGCAAGGAGATCCAACCAGTCCATCCTAAAGGAAATCAGTCCTAGGTGTTCATTGGAAGGACTGATGCTGAAGCTGAAATTCCAATATTTTGGCCACCTGATGCGAAAAGCTGACTCATTTGAAAAGACCCTGATGTTGGAAAAGACTGAAGGCAGGAGGAGAAGGGGATGACAGAGGATGAGATGGTTAGATGGCATCACTGACTCAGTGGACATGAGTTTGGGTAGACTCCGGGAGTTGGTGATGGACAGGGAGGCCTGGCGCACTGTGGTTCATGGGGTTGCAAAGGGTCGGACACGACTGAGCGACTGAACTGAGTGAGGGCCCCGAGGGTTAAGAAAATACAGGCGGATTTTTAATGTGAACAGTTTATCCAAATGATTTTTAAAAGGGATAGCAATTAGCTGCTGTTATACTAATTACCTTTTAAGAGAGAAATCAGATCTGCTCTAGTTAATTTTCTGGTCTATATCTAAGAGCTTCTGTTTTATTAGAGGCCTCACAGCGGGGGGGAAAAACTCGTTCTCTGCCCCAATATTTTTCAGTCGATTGCAGGGCCCATTTTTCTCAGCACCCTTGTTACTCTACCCGGTACTATGATACTGCCACAGGCGAACTGCTCAGAGCCCCAAGCTTCAGCGTGCCTCCTGGAGACTAAATGTGCTGTTCTATTCTGAAGACTTTCACCAATTAGATCTCTGCCAAGAGACTTAAAGCTATTCCTAAATATAGAATGTCTGTATTACAGCTCCATGTCCTGCAGCTACATCCAGGTGCCAGAACAAACTGATAAATATTTATGCACTCTGTGCTTGTTTGATAAATAAACCAGGATGGAATTACTTGTCTCGCTAAACTTAATGTTTAAAGATCCTTTACTGGTGATTTAAACCCTGAACAGGTTATGTTTAAAACTTTAAACACCACAACCTAGGAACTTATTTTTTAGCAGATGCTTAAGAAAACAAACAAACAAAACCCTGCTTTAATATTTATTGATTCTTTTTTGTTATCCTTTGGCTTACTTTCTAGATTTTTGAAAAATTTTCAGTCAGATGCTTAATTTTGTTATGTTTATAATTAAATGTTTAAGGTGATGAATTTTTCTCTGAGATCTGCCTTGGCTGTCTAGAATCTCGTATGTACTGTTTGTTTAATAAGTGTTAAAATTTCCAAATAGAAGGATCATTTTGTTTTCTGAGTTTACTAGCTTTATAGAATTGTATTGATAAAATGTTTGTAATATTTCTACTTCCTGAAATTTATTAAGGTTTTCTTTGTAGTCTAAGATATGGTCAATTATTTAACATTTCATATAAATGTTTTCCATAACTTGAAAGATATATTCTCTAATTATTAGGTTAGAGAGTTTGATATATAATCAAAAGGTTTACCTTATAATGTTTAGATCTTTAGTAATTATACTTATTTCTGATCACTTGACTTGTCTTGGTATGAGAGCTGTTTACTATTACTAATGTTTCTGACAATTTCTCATTTTATCTCCTGTAATTTCTGCTTTGTGAGAATTCCTACAGGTTATTTATGTACAGGAGACACACATTTTAATTATCTTATGGAAAAAAGCAATCCTAAAGTTAAAATCTCTCTTTGAAGATGATGAACCACCCCTTATTTATGAATAGCATTACTTTAAAAACTGCATTTTTATAAGAAATAAGACCTAATATTGAACGAGGTTCTGGTAAAAGTGATGGCATTAACTAGCACAGTGCATGTTGCTGGGGCAGAAGACAGGTCCAGGGAGCTGCCTTCAGGAGCTCTGGAGGCCCTGCCCACGTCTGCACCTTTCACTAGAAGCCAACTCAGGAATTTTGTAGGAGGGCAACTTGCTGCCATTGGGGTAGGAATCGAAAAGACCCAAGTTAGGGACACCCGGGACTAGTAGTTGTACTAACTACAACCACCACTTTTTTGTGGTGGTACAAAAACTGGGACAAATGGGCTAAAAATCGGTTGGTAATCACTCCAGTGACTTACTGCTGCTTTAACTGTGTGTTCAGCAAGAAGCTGTTTCCTCATTTAGTACATATGTATGACCACCACCGAGGGCTGGACTCTAGCTAGGGACAGCTGACTCTCTGTCCTCACCTGCTCTCTGGTGAGGATGCTCAAGCCACAGTGCTGAGAATGGACAGGATGGCGGGGGGATCAGTGTGAGGCTGCTGCAGGAGTTTGGGGAGAAATAATGGTGGTTGGACTATAGGATGATAACAGAAGGGAAGCAGAAAAGTTCTTATTTATTTAAGAACTAATTAGTAGATGGATGGGGGAGGGAAAAGTCAATTTATCATTTCAATAAGCTAGGTTTCTATGGTTACATCAATAAAATCATACATTTCAGATGCTACCATCCTTAATAAAATTCATTTACTGCATTCTGAATGACCAGCTATATACACTATATAACTTAAAGAGTCTTCTGCCAGTTTTCAACCAGAACAGTGGCTAGGATGGTGCAGAGGAAACAGTCTCTAATAGTCTGTAGCTATCTTTCTATAAGCATACAAGTTCTGAACAGCCTAGTCTCCCCAGAGATGGCTTCTGTCCTGTTGCCCTGCGTGGCAGCTAAGAGTGTCTTCCTAGGAGGCTATGGATACTCTGACTTGGTTCAAAAGCCTCTTTACCTTGAGGGGGCATGGTGCAGAGCCTGTCCTTTACATACTAGTGGCTGGATTACTTTAGAGCAGATGAGCTGCTAGGAGCGATTGTATAGGAGAGTTCACAACAGAAGAGCTAGTAGGGACTTATGAAAGAGCATCAATTTGCATTCTGAGAAATCTGGGGCCAGGGACACAGCCAATACTATGGAGTCCAGACTGAAAACCTGATGTCCTTACTATCAGCTGGATTCATTTTCCACTAAATCACACTGCCTCTCACTATCTGGTTGGCTTCAAAACATTTCAATAACCTTATATGTTGCTCATCTAAAGACAAAACAAACTCTACCACAAGATTGTTATTCTTGTCTGAAAGCTAAAAATGTAACTTGAAGCATGATGGTATAAGGAGATACAATCAGTCATTAAGAACTGTAAACGTTCCAAGCTGACCAGCAATTCTCTAAGAAAACAAGATTTCTATGAGAATGGTAAGTAGATATGGGAGACAAAGCAATTAGTTATTTTCTTTTTTTAGAAATACTGGTATAAAAGAAACTGGATGGCTGGACAGTATAGTTCTATGGTTCTAATAAATGCAATTAGTTTTTAGTAGTTCAATTATGCTATTTTCAGGATTTTAGAAGTTGATTAACTTAGAATCCTTACTCCACTTTCACATCTCACACTACACCTCCCAGAGGAGTTGACTACATTTCCCTGAAGTCTCAGACTGCTTGGGATTCTGGGTCTGTTGAACAAGACTGTACCTTTACGAGTCGCTCCTGTTGACGTTCCAACTCTCGAATTTCTTGGTTGAGGATGACTGTAACATGCTGAGGCTGGCTGCGGCATTTGCTACAGATGCCGTGCTGAGTCAGGTCATCACACACAGGACAGTGTAAGGTAGTGAAATATTGTGCAATAGTGCCTTTCCGCCCTTCAAGTTCACTTCGAGAGGAGCTGGTGCCCTTTTGGATCTACATAAACATCAATTCAGAAATAAGTCTAAGCCAGTTTTATAGCAGAGTGGCTCTTATGCTAATTACAGGATCACTAAGGCATTATTTCCTGTGTTCAACAAATACTGAATAGCTACTATGTATCCGGCACTGTTCTAGATAATGGGGCTTTAGAAAAGAACAAAGTCCTTCCTTTATAGCTTAATATCATCAGATATATTGTTTTGTTTTCCTTTTTTGGGGGGAGGAAAATGGTCTCAGAAAGGTACAAACTTCCAGTTGTAAATAAGTCATCAGGATATATTATATAGATTAGGAAATAAAGTCAATAATATTGCAGTAACTTTAAATGGTAACAGGTGATAAGTAGATTTTATCATGGTGATCATCTCATTGTCAAATCACTATACTGTATACTTGACACTAATATCAGATTGTATGTCAATTATACCTCAATTAAAAACAAAGAGTTTCTTGTCACTCGGTTTTTTTGGTTGCAATAGGTAGATGTATGAAATTATAGGGGCAAAGGAGATCAGGGAGGACAAAGGAGAAAATCCAGGTTGAAAGTGGATACTGTTTAAAGACTGCACAGTTTGGCCATGGAAGCAAGGTAAAAAAGTAACCTGTTAGGCATTAAGGTGCAAAATTCAAGCAAAAGTAAACCTGGAGCATTTCAAATGAAATTAGATACATGTCACCTAAGCTTCCTTCTTTGAAGTTGATAATGGTTTCAGAGATCTGTCTTCTGATACTCTTTTCACACTAAAATAACATTATCCTCATACTATCATGCCCTTGCTGCATTCCCCTGGTGTCTTACAAGACACTCTGCACCAAAGTTATTAGGTTAGCCTTTTATAAATGGCAGTGGGTGAACGCTCCTGCTGCTGATGTAATGAAAAACACTAATAGCTTCATGGTGCCGAGCCAGGGCCCAGCGTTACAGATGCTGGCCAGCACAGACTGTCTGAAGCACAGCTTCACCCTCAGTTTCCCAGCTGACTCTTTTCCTTGAGGCCCTAAGTGAGTACTGAGAAAGTAAAAACAATTTAAGTATTAACATATCGATTTTCCTGAATACTCTCAGGCTTTCATAGTCTGAGCAAATGACTGAGCAGACCTAACTGTAAACATCAGATAACAACTGCTACTTTCCTAGAGTAATGTATCCCTGATTGTTACAGAACCACAAACTGTTCCTTCGGATGGGGATAAACTAAGAAAAAAGGAGTTCAGGCAAAACTCCCTTTGGTAGGATTTCACACTGCATGTTTTATTTTAGTAAAATATACTTTAATATTCTTTACTCTGGTCTCTACAGAACTATGTCTAGCTACTAGAGCTTATATATTTCTTAAATACCCATTTTGAAGGAATTTATGCTCTTTCCTTTTTATTTGCTGTTTGTGATATTTTATATAGTTAAGTGTTTACCACTGAAGTAGTTGTGGGATTTATTTTAATCTTCTATAATTTGGCTAATCTGACAGAAGCTGGGAAGGTGTTTGTAAAAGATGAAACCAGAAAAGTATAGCACCTTTGTTGGTTTAGGATAATAAAGGATTTCCTCTGCTTTGATAGCATGTAAATAGAATCTTTAGTTCTACTGAAAATGTTAAGTGAATTCCTATGGCGTCATAGCACAGGTACTGTTTAGTAGGCTTACCCGTGGTAATTCCTGATACCAGCTGAAGACATCAATACCAATAAGAGAGAAGATTCTTGCAAGGGGTGGAAGGATTTGCTTGGTGATATAGTAAGTGGCATTCAGTCTCAGAGTTGGGTCCTGCAGGACTTCCACTGGGCGCCTTACTAGTTGGATAAGTGGTACTCCAGGGGCTCCATAAATGATGACATATGGTACTCGCTCCCCAACTCGAGGCTCAGAGCGCCGATCATAAGTAAGCATTTTCCTATTTAAATCCAAATAAAACTGTCACTCAAAGACTGTCATGGAAGGCATCTCTCCAGAAAAAGAAATGAGAATTAAACAGTAATGAAGCCATGAGAAATTGACAAGGGGAACCTTCAAGGTAGTTTTAACTGACAGCCATATACACTTCACTTAGCACCAAATGGATATGCTCTAAGAGTTTAATAAAACTTACCCTGTAAATTACTGTTATCTGGAGAACAGTATGAGTTGGCAGATACCAACTAGCTTAAATTAACTATCATAAATCTAAAAGATAAGAGAAAATTTAGCTGATCTCCTTCTAGAATGACATCACCTTACTGCTGTAGTAGGATCGATATTAAGGACTACCTATGATTCCGATGGAGAAGGAAATGGCAACCCACTCCAGTGTTCTTGCCTGGAGAATCCCAGGGATGGCGGAGCCTGGTGGGCTGCAGTCTATGGGGTCGCACAGAGTCGGACACGACTGAAGCGACTTAGCAGCAGCATGATTCCAATATTGGAAAAACAATCCCTTCCAGCTCTGTAACAGATTACAGTTTCACTGAATCTAGTTTTTGCAGGGAAGGCCAGAAGAGGAGCTCTTTTTTCCCCTTCAGAGCTTGCAGCATCTGGGGTCGCCCACTCCTGTTAATAAGGCTTCATGGCAGGAGAACAGACAACTGTGTATCTGTGCCTGTGGACTAGGTCTTTTCACCTACTCCAAACCATTCAGAATCCCAGGACCACACTCCTAGGTACTGAGGGCTGTGCTGCTGTGCACATCATTACCTTGTAAGTTCCAGGGCTGGCACACAGGCACCGGGTTTGTAAGAGGCACTTCCTCTGTATTCCTTGGCAAAGATAAAATCTTGTATGCTGGCCTTTCCTTCCAGAAGCTTCATACATTGTCGTTGAACATACTGTTTAATTAAACTTATATCTCTTGTTTCAAATAGCAGCTTCAGAGAACGCTCAAGTATCTTAAAAAGAAAATGGACATGCTCGTAAAGGTAAAATATCCTCTGATATATTTCATCACTGCTGTTACACTTCCACTTACATAACTACCAGAAAACTTCCTGATCTACCTAAATAATCTGGTATTTACAATGACTGGATAATAAAAAATTACTGAAACTAGACATTATTTGGAGAGTTAGCTTGAGGAAAATCATATTGGAATGCCATGCAGATGAAGTGTCTGTTGTGTGTGATGAGCAGCATGAAACATCTGTCTCATATAGCCAAGAGCACTCCAGGCACAGAAAGCCAGACCTGATCTTCATGTATTATTTTTATTTACTCTGTTATAGAAAGGGTTGGATTCAGGTGGACAGAAAGAAGTTTAAACATCACCAAGCAGTGAAAGAAAAGCCAGTCTTCTGCCTTTTTATAATGTCCGTAAACAGAAACGGCGACAGAATTTTCCGTGCTGCAGTATTTCTTTTGGAAAATGACTGACATACAGTGGAATGAATTTAAATTAGTTCCAGGTGAAAGCTCTGTATCTTGAGTACTGGAATCCATACTATTTTACACAAGTTTGCTAACTTAGCTAGGGTACCATTCTTCCCTCAGAGAAAGAATGCACTGGATAGTATCTTTCCAGAAACTAGTATGAAATATACCTCAAATTTGTATAATGTTACATATATGACATATAGGTTGATTACTGTCATTCTCAATGCTCTCATATGGTATAAATGGAATAGAACTCTACACAGTTTTTTTCCTTTGAGAAAACCTTTATTGCACATTGTTGAATTAATTTGTTTGTATAAACAGCACACAAAACAAAGATTTATGTTCTGAAAAATCCTTGAAGCTTCTAATCAGCAGTCTGCAAGGAGTTGAGACTTTGGTTTCGTGTCTTTTTAAGGCATACATTTCTCATTTATTTTAAAATTTTGAACATAATTTGTTTTCCAAAATATTTTTGATGTCTGTTATAAAACTTCTCTACCATGAAACTGCAGTTTCTGATCCTGAAAGGCTGCTCTTTTCTATGAGACTGAATGTGCGCCCAGGGAACTGGTGCATTATGCACTTTTCACAAGGCTGGGCAAGTACTAGTAAGTCAATCCCTGTGGGATCAAATATCAAATATTTGGTATGCACTTTGATTTTCATAGATATACAGAATACTCTTTCAACTTTGACCTTTAATACTACAAGAAAGGAAAAAAACCTATACATGAGTACTAAAAAATCTGATCTCCAAAAATCATAACAGTTGTCCTTCAGAACCAAATCTGTGACTGTTAGATGATTTTTTCTCTTCTTTCTCATTCTCTTTTGTTAGTCCTGTATGACTCATGAGACCCCATGGACTGTAGCCCACCAGGCTCCTCTGTCCATGGAATTTTCCAGGCAGGAATACTGGAGTGGGCTGCCATTTCCTACTCTATACACACTGAGTTTTATGNCTCTTCTTTCTCATTCTCTTTTGTTAGTCCTGTATGACTCATGAGACCCCATGGACTGTAGCCCACCAGGCTCCTCTGTCCATGGAATTTTCCAGGCAGGAATACTGGAGTGGGCTGCCATTTCCTACTCTATACACACTGAGTTTTATGACAGCATTAAAAGTATGAGAGATTGACAGTAATTATTTTTGGTTTGTTACAGAACGAATATGGGCCTGAGTAAAGAATATGGGCCTTCCTAACTTGTCTTTGGTAACTCAAGTAAACAGAATTTCAGTTAATCTAAGATGGATTATTTTACTTATGAAATTTCTCTGTTCACTTTCTCTTCTTTATCCTGCTTCACAGCTTTTGGGCGTTGCCACATGATAAAATATCATATCAACTCTAGATGATTAGGCAGGAAATTTTCATCAGGTGTTGCTTTTTAGCAACTGTGTGAAAGGTAAGGTGTGGAAGAGGTCAGAAACTAAGGACTTAAATAAGCTGCTTTCATTAGAAATGAAACTCAAAAAAATCATACAGTTTCTCTTTTAGTTAAACATAGTCATATAGTCTATACAGTTTTTCCACTTAAGATATTTGCTTAAGGATGTTTACCCACTTTCTTTGCCACTTATTTCTAAAAGATGAAAACAAGACAGATAAAACTTACCTTAGAAACAGCAGGGCAGGAATCTCTTCTCACTGTTTCTATTCCTTTTGCATCAAATACTGGGTCCTTTTGCTCCAGTGTTTCATACATATAACCCACATACCTCTTTTTTGTTTGTAAGACACAGGGCAAATATACCTGTGATGAAATTAATAAAATGTCTCTCAGTAAGCACTTTTCCCCCAACCACAAACATCTTATTTTTATATGCTTTTTTCTCTCTTTAACCAGATGTCAATTTTAAGAAAATTCTAAATACGGCTTAAGTTCAGTTCAGTTCAGTCACTCAGTCGTGTCCGACTCTTTGCGACCCCATGAATTGTAGCACTCCAGGCCTCCCTGTCCATCACCAACNACACCCCTACCTTTGACAAATGAGAAAACCGAAGCTCAAAAGAGCTTCAGAATGGTTTGCCTCAATTTGTATAACTGGTAAGTGATTAAACCGGGACTTAATTCCAAATATATCCCTAAAGCACATCTCCATATCTCTGTATTTCTGACACTACAGAGCTGTTCCCAGGAGTTGGATCTCTTCTGTGGTCACTCAGGTTTAGGATTGGGTGTGTGTCTCAGTTGTAGGTTTGCATTCCTCCTTGGCCTTGAATTTCAGTTTTCCTGGCTTGAGCCTTGACACCCTGCTGTTAGGGGAAGCACGCTGACTGAGACCGCCCACCCTGGCCAGGCACCATAGTAACCATTTGCATGAGTTGTTTCACAACTGGAGGTCCTGGGAACTAACAAGCCATCACCAACAGGAAGAGTTCAGGAAAGGTCAAAAGGTGACACCGCATGTCCATCCACCTCCCAGAATCCTTCTTCTCGCTGGCGTCCATCTTGGCTGAACAAGGCGTGCACCACCAGGAAGGACTCTGAGTCAGAATGATTGGCCAAAGACAACTAGGAAACTAATCCCACTACCATAAAACCCGAGACTGTGAACTCCTTGGAGAGCAGTTCTCCTGGGTTCCCTTACCCTCCTGCTCTCCACTCGAGTTTTCCTTCCCAATAAAACCTCTTACTTTGTCAGCACATGTGTCTCCTCGGACAATTCATTGCCAAGTGTTAGACCACAGCCTACTTTTGGGCCCTGGAAGTGGTCCCCCTTCCTGCAACACTGCCTAGTTACTTGCCAGAGAATCTAGCTGCTTGACCTCATCTACCAGTTAAGACAGGGTTGATGGCAATACCAGCTTGGCTCAAGCCTCCCAATTTTTGATTTCTACTTTGGTTCATTGGAGGGCAACCAACAATGGAATCAGAAACCCAGACTCACCCTTCTATATTCCCTGGTCTTTCTCTGTCTTTTTTCTTCTGTCATGTCATTTTTCTCTTTACACTTTCTCTTTCCATCATCTTGCGTTCATTGGCAGAATAAGATAAGGCACCAGAGAACAGCAAGAGTTAAACTGAGAGATATAATCAACATGATTTAGAATTCATCAGAGAATCAGCAAATCTGATATTTGAAGGGAAAATTGAAGTCTCCTGGTCTTTCTCTGTACTCATTCCCTCTGTCAATGTATCTCTCCCTTCTTAAACTTCTTGTCAGTGGATCTCCCGGTGCCCTGGAAAGTTATAGTTTACCTGCTTGAGTTACTCCCCAAGAGGGTAACTTTGTGGAATGTAGTTCTCTGCTCGCTGCACTAAGCGTCTGAGTTGGATCCTAGCTGGCCTTCCTTGAGAAAGAGACAGTGAGAGAAAGGAAAATATTGTGGGAATGGGGGGTCTTTACCAACGTGGCAGGTATAAGAACCTAGACAGAAAGAGCAAGAATCTTCGACCCACCTTATAGCATGAGAAATAAAACAAAACAACAAACAGAAATGCAGATCTTATGAGAGGGAGGAAGGAAACACTTTAATTAGAAACAAGAGTTACAGTTGGAGAAAAATTTCAATCAACCCCGCATCTCAATCCCAATTACATCCCCACATCATGACCACCTACATCCCTGCCCTTTTACTTATTAAAGCTGCTCAAGTCATTTTTTGTATTCATTCCCCTCTTGATGGTGTATTTTCAACTAGAATTATCCTAACAGCTACATCTGGGCTATGTTTTTGGTGACATGATAGCCTTTGCCTCCAGAAATTCTCTCATTTCTCTGTAGATCCAAATGTTATAAAGTGTTTCCTTCTTTTGAGCTAAAAGCAGTTTTCCCCACAGTTCTACTCATTGGTGCTATTTCTACCCTTTGCGACCAGATAAAGCCAGTAAAATATCTCTTTTTAATACCTTTTGCTCAGAAGGGAAGGACGCCATCTCTGGTCTTCTTTCTGCTCCATGCAGCTTTTTTTCCTGAACTGAATGTCCCCAGTTGCGTTTAGGATTCATATGCCACAGTTTGGAATGCCAGGGCTCTTNTGCTCAGAAGGGAAGGACGCCATCTCTGGTCTTCTTTCTGCTCCATGCAGCTTTTTTTCCTGAACTGAATGTCCCCAGTTGCGTTTAGGATTCATATGCCACAGTTTGGAATGCCAGGGCTCTTCTGATCACCTCCTACTGGTTTCACCCCAAACTGTTCATCTCGCTCTCTCATCTCAGATTCAGGTGGCTCAGTATAGAATGATGTGGATATGTTACCTCTTATCTCTGGGTTCTTCCTTCCATTATTAAAGTTTCCATGAACCCAGACACGTCTGCGTTTGTGTTTGTGCATGAGTGTGTGTATGTAGACGTGTGTGCTTCAAAATGACAGAAAACAAGGGCCCTTTGAATTTGGACAAAGATGTAAATGAAAGAATCTCTTCCGTGTGACTCCAGAGTAAAGCTGGCACCGTGCTGCACAGTTCTATTATGTTTGACATCAGACATGGCCCAACAGGGGAGAGAAATATGCTTCAACAGTTAGATGATTATGTTAATGCAAACTGGGATTTATTATTATGTTTGTCTTATTCAGGAGTGAATCTGATGTGATTGCTGTTGCTGCTTCCCTGTTAGGTAAGGAAGGCTGAAAGGCATTCTCTCAAAGATCCTCTGGGAACAGGCACCCGGGATTGACAGAGAGAATCACTGGGTGTCACTGTTGAGTCATCTGAATACAGCTAGCTGCCAGTATGTAGCAGTCTGACTCCTTAAAGATGCTGGGAGCCGGAGGTTGGGGAGGCTGCCTGTCCCCTTCTATTCAGCATCTCTTCATGAGGGTCAAGATAGATCGCCCCTTTCTCTGCTGCCCCCTGGGCAGTCTCAGGTCAGATGAGCCCATGTCACTGTGGGCCCTGGCTGCCTCAGCTCCTGCCTAATGAGCCACTCTGTCCTTGATCTGCCTGTGATGCTGCGATAGGGGTCTGCTTTTATGCATCAGTGCCGTCCGTAATCACCCCCACCAGCAGCCAGCGGAGGTCTTCCCCTCACGTTTGGAACTTGCAGTCTTATATCTCTCGTCACAGCAGACAAAGCCTTCCATCACACAATCAGAGTTTGTCCCAGACTCAGAGACAGTGATTCCTATCTCAGCAAAGAGTCAGGGGCACATTTCAGTTTTTTTATGGGGATGCTGCTTCTAACAGAAATAAAGACAGGTGGAGTTGTAGGCTCTGTATGCTGAAGGGTGAGAAGGAAAATTGACCAAAAGAGAGAGAAGTCCTGAATGAGGAGGCTCAGAGACCCAGCAGCCTTCTTCCCAAGAACTGAGTCTGTTACTGCCCTGCCTGATCCATGCACAGGGCATGAATTTGTATTGCCTCAGTGACTGATTGTCCTTAGGAAGATGGTTGCTCAGGGCCTTTGGCAGCTGCCCCCAGTCTTTTAGGAGTATTTTTAAGTGCTGATCCCAAAGTCCCATATCCCTAAAACTTTTTCTGGGTGCCTGAAGACAGCCCTTGACACCTGTATAATTTCCATATGTTATTAAAGCATATGCAGAAAACACTCTTCCAGGATTAATCTATGCATTCTTACGATTATGCATAATTAAAAAAAAATGTTTGCTTACCCTGGAATTAAATTCTGTGTTTGAAGAGATGCACGTATGGCCATTCTGTTCTGCCCTCTTAAGTTCTCCTGTGGCTGCTCAACATGTTTAAGTTGAGACCGGACTCATCATCCTATCATTGAGGTCCACTCTCCCTGGCACCTGCTTCTTCCATCCGGGCACTGACTGCGCTGCCATCCTTTATGGCAGCGGTTCCCTGCTTGGCTGCACAATGAGATCACCTTGGGAATTTAGAAAAACTGATCTCTGCATCCTGCCCCTAGGAATTCTGTTTTACTTGGTGTGGGAAGGATCCCAGGCATCGGTGGTTCTCAAAGTTCCCCACGTGATTCTAAAGGGGCATAAAATTTGAAAATCACTGTCAAATGATATTCATCTTCCTAGAACACACATCTTTTCTTAGCCTCCTCTGACCTATAACCCCATAGCTGTTAATCCTTCTTGACCCCACCAATTCATCCTCCCCATGGTGAAGTCATCTCTGAACATTCTCCCTGGCCAAATAACTTATGCATACTATGGGATACTGCGTTGGAAATATCTATACAGCTTTTTGTCTATTTGTTTGTTTGTCTCTAGACTATAGGCTCACCTGGGGAAGCAAATGAAACGTGTTTGTCATCACGTGTCCAGCTCACACACAGAGCCTCGCACTTCACTGGTGCTCAGGAAGTATTTGTAGGACAGAACTATTGTTGATGGAGAGTGTTATTTCATGAATGAATAATGAAGGATAATGGTAATGTCCAACATGGATCAAGAATTTGCTATGAGTATGGCAGTATGCAAAGTGTTTGTATAGGCATTACCTCATTTGACACTCCCAACAGCTCCAATGAGAAGAGTGATCTCCATTTTACTGATGAAGGTACTCAGGTGTAGAGGCGTTCAGTAGATACCACAGCAACAGTTTGAAGACTGCTCTGCCTGGCTCCACTTTTAGCTACATTCCTGATTGCCTCCAAAAATAGAAGGGGAAGCTGTTTAACCAGATTTTCTCCTGGTAGCTTTTATCCGACTCTTTGTGCCAAGCACTATATACTGGCTGTTTAACTCCTTCATCCTATTTAACCTACGCAACAATTATCTAATAAGTATTATCATGTTTGTGCTGTCACTTCAGTCGTGACCAGCTTTTTGCAACCCAATGGATTGTAGCCCTTCACGCTGCCTTGTCTGTGGGATTCTCTAACCAAGAATCTGGAGTAGGTGGCCATGCTCATTAATACCATTTAATTGATAAGTAATCAAGTCTAAGAGAGAGGCAAAGTTCAAGCAAAGCCTGATGGAATTGTGGCAGGTGCTGGGTGAATAATTCAGCACCCAGAAATATTGCTCATTCTGTTACAGTAGTCTCATAATTAATGAGGAAGGAAGGAGAAGAGAGAGAGAGAGAATGAATGAATGAATTTGGGGACACTACTTTGATGAGAACAAAATCCCTCAAACACAGCTTTCTTTATCTCTGTTCCCCAAACCCTGACCATTTTTCCTCGAAGGGCCATTAGGACAAAAATATAAAATGACTTTTCTTTGGAAAAGAATGATCAGTTGTTCTGAGCCTACCAAGGATATCTGAAGTAGAACCAAATTTTTGTACTGATGCCCTTGTAATTCCTTCCTCTAGAAAATTAACCCAAATGTAAAAGCCCAGGGTTTTGCTCCATCCTTTTTCTTTCTCTCCCCTTTTTTAAAAGACAGACGCGGCACGGCGGGCCAGCAGAAGTGCTTGAGGAAGGTGACATCGCACAGCTGTGGCCAGAACCCAAGTCTCCTTACTTCCCGTCCAGTGTTTTCACCCACTGGCCAACTCAGGGATGAAAGGAAGCATTGTTAAACATGATGAATATTTTAACAATTACTTGGAGTATTTTTTAGTTGTAAAGTACTCTAACTGCCAAACACAAGGTATTTTTATTGCCTCTTGCTACCACATAACAAGGCCATTTGCTCTGTGGGATCCTGGCAATAGGGATAAGTAGGAGCAAACAGAGGTAGGTGCAGATTCCTTTTCCTCCCTAATGTGAACAGATGGGACATGGATACTGACTGCAAAGAAATGTGAGCTGCCGTCTCCCTGCTGAGGGAAGACAGGCTCCTTTGAGAAGGAGTGGAGGAGACATCTGGAAATTTCGTAGATGAGCCCTGAATGAGGACAGGTCAGGCTTTTTAGGACCTAATCAAACTTGTGGGGAGGATATCAGGTTGAGAAGCAAATTACTTCTTGTGGTTCCAGGGGCTACAGTTTTTGGAAAGCTGATCACACTCTTCTGTGCCTAGGTTGTCCCACGTGTGAAATGGGAGTTGCACGTGCTAATCTGCAAACATATTAGGCAGTTGCATGCATTTGCTCAAAGGCAATTCTTTCAGTCTGTTCTCTTTCTTTGACCACCAACAGTTTTCTATCCTGGAGCCCGAACAGTGTTGCTGCTTTGTAAATCTTTCACCAGTTTCCCAGCAGGAGGTCATTTTTCTTCCTCTCTTCATTGTAGTGTTTTCTGTATGCATTTGTTAGAGCTCTTGTTTGCGTGTGCTTTTACTTATGATGAGCTGGCGGTAATCTATCTCCTCCACTAGATTGTCCGGTTCTCCTGGATAAGATCTCGGTCTTGACCACCCCTATTTTTTTTTTTTTTCCCAGAAGAATCTCACAATTTATCCTGCATAGAGAAAGTGCCTATTCAACATTGATTGAGTTAATTGTGAGTGTAGATGCATAGATCATGGCCCACCTGTGTTCTACCAGATGTCAAATTTTACAATTTGGGCATTTTAAATGTGGGCATCTGTTTGTGGGTTATTTGAGGGAATGGCTGGAGAATTGTCTGGAAATGAACCATACTATTACAGAGTACATGGAACCAGAAGTCCTGGACATAAGCCTCAGCACAGGGTTTTACAGCCTCATGCAATCAATTCAGTTCTCTGTGTCTCAACTTTCTCACCTGTAAGCTGGGGATTGTAGGACTTCTCCTGCCTATTTTATAATATTATTGCAAAGATTGGATGAGAATACATTTAAACACATTTTATAAATGGCATCGTACTATAGATGGGTCAAGACTGATTATTAATTTTATTAATATTGTAATTATTGATAACATATCATAACTATCTAAATTTCCCTGAGCTCTAAATAACTATAATTCTGAACTCCATGGATTTCTTTTAGAAACAATGGTAAATGAAAGATAATTAGATTAAAATAAAATGATCATTATTGCTTATATGTGAAATCTAACAGATATAACAAATAAGTGAATATAACAAAAAGGAAGCTGACTCACAGATATAGCAAGCAGACTAGTGGTTACCAGTGGGGAGAGAAATAGGGGAGGAGCAATACAGGGTTAGAGATTCAAGAGCTATAAACCACTATATATAAAGTAAGCTATGTTAATCCTGATCTCCCAATGTCCATCCTCTTCATCTGCATCTCTGTTCTTGCCTGGAAATAGGTTCACCCGTGCGATTTTTCTAGATTCCTCATAAATGCATTCATACACGATATTTGTTTTTTCTCTTTCTGACTTGCTTCACTCTGTATGACAGGCCCTAGGTCCATTCACATCTCTACAAATGACCCTCTTTCATTCCTTTCAGTGGCTGCGTAATGTTCCACTGCATGTATGTACCATGTCTTTATCCATTTGCCTGTCATCTGGCGTTTAGGATCGACATACATAAGCTGCCATGTGTAAAATCAGTAGCTGGTGGGAACCTGCCACAGAGCAGAGGAAGCTCAGCTCAGTGCTCTGCAACTCGATGGGGGGTACGGAGCAGGCAGTGGAGAGATGGGAGGGAGGGCTAGGAGGGAGCACTTCTTGGACATAGAGCTGATTCACTTCTCTTTGCAGCAGAAACTAAGGCAACACTGTAAAGCAATTATATTCCAATTTTTAAAAATCACCAAAAAGGAAAGAAAATAACATAAAATAAGTCATGAGGATATTTCATACAACACAGGAAGATAGCTAGTATTCATAATAACTATAAGTGCAGCATAACCTTTAAAATTTGTGAAGCACCATATTGCTCACCTGTAACATATTGTATATCAACTATACTGCAATTTTTAAGAAAAGAGAATCAAAAAAAGAAAAAGAAAAGGAAAAGGGAATACTGATGGTGTCCTGGGAAATCCCAATGGAATAGTCTCATGTCTGAAATCCCTAGGATTTTACCAGTGACAGAAGCAACATACATTGGCAATTTCAGGTGACCTGTTGACTGCTGAGGAATAATGGCAGGGGACATAAGAACGGAGCTGGAGGTAGCAGAACATTTCTCTTAAGCTTCTATCAACCCTTGCCTCCTCACAGGAATCTGGAGTCTTTTGATGTCCCTGCCGATGGCCCTGTCTTCAAAGACGTCTTTGTCATTTCAGTTATTTTCAATCATGCTCTGAGAACTTGGGTTTGGTTACAAAGAAAAACCAGAGAATTGGCTGTGTAATGAAGTTTGAACCCTGCTTCTCTTTGAATATGACCTTGAGGAATTTATTTCTGCTCTGTGAACCTGTTTTCTCATCTGTAATCTACAGGTACAAATAAAAACATTAACTGCCAGAATAACCGTTGACGTGTTCTAGCCCTGTGTCTTGTTCACAGCTGAGGACACAAAAGCCTAGGGAGCTTACACACCTTCTTTTGCCTTTTTGGGCCTTTCCTTCAGTGGCTCAAATGGTAAAAAATATGCCTGCAATGAGGAGGCCTGAGTTCAACCGGTGGATTGGGAAGATCCCCTGGAGAAGGAAATGGTGACCCGCTCCAGTATTCTTGCCTAGAGAATCCCATGGACAGAGGAGGCTGGCAGGCTACAGTCCATGCAATTTCAAAGAGCTGGACATGAGTGAAGGACAAAGCACACATTCAGTATAAAATATTTTAAACATATTTCAAGTGCACTGAAATAAAGATATGGTCCAGGCCATGAATCATCTAGAAGAGGTGGACATCTGGACCTTGCACCATGCCAGGCAGAAAAGAATTAGATGTCTGTTGCATGTGGGTGGGCATCAGAGACAAAGACTGGAGCAGTGAGAAATATATTGGGATAAGTTAACGAAGAAAGAAAACGGTCTTATGTAGAGCAGAGGATACTGCTGTGGCTAATTCATGCTCTGTGTTTGCTAAAACTTTTCCTTGTCTCCATTTCTGGACCGGAGACAATCATCTCCGAATCATCTGGACCAGGATTTGGACCAAGGCTTATTGGAATCCAAAGCCTGTAATTTTCAACTACAAAGTATTACAAAATATCAGTTGTCATTGCTATATATTTAGAGCTCCTGGGGTTTGAAAAGAGAAAAGTTCATTGGCCTGTGGCTCCAGAAGCCTCAACAGAAATGAGACTTTACTGATCATTTTTGACACCCCAAGTGAATCAAGGAATAGATATCCTTCCCTTTAATTCATGAGGACACGGAGACAAGGAAAGTTTCAGCAAACACAGAGTGTGAATTAACCACAGCAGTATCCTCTGCTCCACACAAGACTGTGTCCATTCTTCGTTAGCTTTATCCCAATACACTTCTCACTGCTCCAGCCTTTGTATCTGATGCCCAGCCACACCCAACAGACATGTACTTGCTTTCTGCCTCGCATGCTGCAAGGGAAGCAGGCAAAATAGAACCGGCATGGAGACAGGACTGTGTTATTTGTTGTGTGAGGCCTAAGCACTTTTGCTATTGTATGAAAAATGCTCCATAAAAAAATATTTTTTAGTGCATTTTATGACTACATTGATATAAAGGTGGATAAAATTCAGGCTAAATTCATCATTATAAATTCATTATTATTTTTTTCTGATTTTAAAATAAACCAAAATTAAAACATTTTTACAGTTCCCTAGAAGGGTCTTGGTGGCTCAGATGGTGGCTGAGCTCCCTGGTGGCACAGACGGTGAAAGCATCTGCCTGCAATGTGGGAGAGCCGGGTTCAATCCCTGGGTCGGGAAGATCTCCTGGAAAAGGAAATGGCACCCCACTCCAGTATTCTTGCCTGGAAAATCCCATGGACGGAGGAACCTGGTAGGCTACAGTCCATGGGGTCCAAAGAGTCGGACACAACTGAGCGACTTCACTTCACTTCACTCCGCTCCAGAAGGGTCTTAGGCTACAGACGCTGCAGCTATTGCCTAATGAATGAAGAGTTTGGAAAACAAAATATCAAGGAATATGAGTCCGTTTCCAGACACTTTAAATGTTTTGACCTTGAATAGATGTCAAGAGCTCTCTGTTTCCCAATTTCTATCTCTAAACTAAAGGAGAATATCTCTTGACTTTGCTGGATAAAGGGCTAGCAAGTGATCTGTGTCAGACTTCAGAACAGTCTAGGTTCTCACTAATTGCAGGGTCCTCAGGGTGCAGGCTCTTCTAATGGACCAGCTTAGGCCGTATAAAGAAAATAATAGGTCTTTCAGGGTCAGACTCAAACAAACAAGAACCAAAAATTATGTTTTAAAATCATTATCGCCATTTTGAGGTTGAAATTGAAAAGAAGGAGATGAATTCATTCCTGCTTCCCTGCTAAGACACGCAACTAGGAGCTTTACTCTTTCGTCATACAAATTCATTTGGGTAAAATCATTCAACCGGTCACTAGTTCCTCTAATTATACTAGACTTTTCCACATGGATATAGGGAGAGACATTTGACAAATGTGTCTTGCTCGAGTCCAGACACATCTTATCTACTTTCTCTGGTCTAGTAAACTTAATATAGGAGAAAATGAGGTTAGTTTAGCACGTTAGCAGCTCCAAAATTTCTGTATGGAAAGTAGCAATCAATTTGGAGGGACCTTGTGATAGAGACTCCTTCTAAAGCTGTTTACAGAACATGTATACTTTATTTCTTCATCGAAATAATTACTAGAGGAAATTAATGAAGATTCTGAGAAAACTAAGAGGCTAAGGCTTTTTAGGACACCTCCAAGACACTGCCCATCCCCAGTGAAATTATACTCAACTCTAGGGACCACGGCTTTTCCTTGAGTCATCTCCAAGCCCAGCCCCAGATAACTAAAGATAACAAGATGGACAAGACATGCCAGCTCTCTCTCAGGAACCTCTCAACTTTTCCATTAGCTTATTGTTCTAGAATTGTGCTTTGGGTGGGTGCCCGATCAGTCTATATTTCACCAAAGGCATTTAATGTATGTGTTTTTAAAATAAGGACATATGTTCACCACGGATCCTCCATTTCCTCTTTGTATCTTCTAGTTCATTTTCCTTGATTCAGCAAAGAATATGGTGAATAGACAGTTCATGGCTAATAGAGGTTTACATATATATAGTATCCTCCTTGGGAAAAAAAATTGGATAGTGCTATGGGCAAGAAAAATGTGAGTTTTGATTTACAAAACCTAGACCAAATCCAGATCCAGTAGTAACTGGGTCATTTTGAGAAAGCAAATTCCTCCCAGAGTTTGGTCATCTGCAAGATAGCTTAGTAATAATTGTCTTAGCTACCACAGAGGGTTTTTGTGAAACTTCAGTGAAATTTTGCTTGTGGATGTACTTTAAAGCCAGCCAAGTGGTATATTTTATACAAAGTAGGGAGGTATAATTATTACTACCATCACTATATACCTTCTATCTCCATGGCACCAATTACCTGGTAACTAACCTGATTTTTATTCTCTCTGTCCAACAACCTCACAACATGAACAACCCACTGGCATTATTTGCACCTCCTGGAGAAGGATCTCAGTGATTTCACTGAAGAATCTTTATTTACATTTGACTGCCACTACCCTGGACAGAAGTTGACTGCTATTTATCCTTAAGATACCATTTTTCTGTCTTTCTTTCTAATTCGTATAAACTGTCTTATTTGAATGGATCTTTTAAATCAAATAGCTGTTTTATTTTACACATTTGTCCCTATAGAACAGCTACCAGTATTAGCTGCAATAATGGAATTCTAACATCAGAAAGAATGGCATTTCTGGGATGGATATCTACTTGTGAGGAGGAGGTGGGAGGAGAAGAAGAGATGGAAACATTTCAGATGAGTACAGTTCCATTGTCTGTATTTTCCTTTTCACTGATGTATCAGAAAAGAAGGCAGGCTAAGGTCCTATAAAATTAAAGGGACCCAAATATGAAGGAGAAGTACCAAATTGAGCTTTTGTTGGAAATGGTTGAAGAGGAGGGGAAATCACCTTTCAGAGCTTCAAATGCTTTCATAAAGTTCCCTTAAAACATTTTCACTGACTTCTTTACTTCTCTCCTTTTTAAAATTTAAATCACATCTTAAAGTTTTTTTTAATATGATTTTGAAAAGCATTCACAAGTTTATTCAATGAGAACATGAGAGAAAAACAGACAAATGAAAACACATTCTTAGATTGACAAGATTTGTTAGTCATAAATGAAATCATGCAAATGAAAACTATATAAACTATAGGCTTTTATAGATGCAAAAGTTTATCAGTCAAGTATTGATTTGTTGAAGCTCTTATATGTGTGATAAATGAAAAAGCAAATATAAAGTAGTATTTGACACACAGTAAACGCCAAGTAAATAAATATTAAATTCACTTCCCTTTAGTTGACAAGATAGCTTCACTTGGGTCTCATCTATGGGGCAAGCTTATATCAGAGGGGGAAAAGTGTCTATCTGTTGCCACCAACCTTTTTTTTTTATTGAATATATTTTGCATTAAGGTCACAATGATTGATTGTGCCCTAGAAGCTGGCAATCTTTCAGAATGGACTTGAAAACTTGTTCATCTCATTTTGTTTGGGAATAGGTATCAAAGGTCTTAAAAATTCTTATTTTCCCTTTGACCCAATAATTTTACTTCTGAGAATATATCTTGAGATAATATTAAATTCAGAGAAAGTTTTATATACTAAGATGTTTACCACAATCTGATTCACAAGGAAAACTCATGAAAAAATTTCATATATTACAATAGAGGAATGATTAACTCAAGGAGCAGAACAAAAGTGATTGCTGATACACAGCTGTGCACCACCAACCCTTGGCACAATGCTAATGGACATTCAAAACATACTGGTGAAATTGAATACATTTTACAATGGAACCAATTGTGAACTTACGCTGAGTGAAAGCAGCCAGTCACAGAAGGACAATTACCACATGACTCCACTTCAGTTCAGTTCAGTCACTCAGTCGTGTCCGACTTTTTACGACCCTATCAATCGCAGCACTCCAGGCCTCCCTGTCCGTCACCAACTCTCAGAGTTCACTCAGACTCACACCCATTGAGTCCGTGATGCCATCCGGCCATCTCATCCTCTATTGTCCCCTTCTCTTCCTGCCCCCAATCCCTCCCAGCATCAGAGTCTTTTCCAATGAGTCAACTCTTTGCATGAGGTGGCCAAAGTACTGGAGTTTCAGCTTTAGCATCTGTCCTTCCAAAGAAATCCCAGGACTGATCTCCTTCAGAATGGACTGGTTGGATCTCCTTGCAGTCCAAGGGACTCTCAAGAGTCTTCTCCAACACCACAGTTCAAAAGCACCAATTCTTCAGTGCTCAGTCTTCTTCACAGTCCAACTTTCACATCCATACATGACCACAGGAAAAACCATAGCCTTAACCAGACGGACCTTAGTTGGCAAAGTAATGTCTCTGCTTTTGAATATGCTATCTAGGTTGGTCNTCTCCAACACCACAGTTCAAAAGCATCGATTCTTCGGCGCTCAGCCTTCTTCACAGTCCAACTCTCACATCTATACATGACCACAGGAAAAACCATAGCCTTGACTAGACGGACCTTAGTTGGCAAAGTAATGTCTCTGCTTTTGAATATACTATCTAGGTTGGTCATAACTTTTCTTCCAAGGAGTAAGCGTCTTTTCATTTCATGGCTGCAGTCACCATCTGCAGTGATTTTGGAGCCCCCCAAAATAAAGTCTGACACTGTTTCCACTGTTTCCCCATCTATTTCCCATGAAGTGATGGGACCAGATGCCATTAAATGCCTCAAAATAAGCGGCATATGTATCTCAACAAAGATGTTTTGGTGTCCACACAGGGAGTATTTCTATCAGGGGGTGGTAGAATTTACCTGCTGACTGATTGGTCATGGCAAGCTGGTTTCTCAACAGGTGGGATGCAGGCCTGGCTTGCAAAGGAGCCAGAACAATGTCAAGGCTACTGAGGGGAGGTGGGTCTTCCTCTCTGGGTGGCCTGCCTTCTAGTCCTGGTATATGCTCTCTGGAAGCCACAGGGTCATCATGCCAGAAAGGGTGGTGCAAAAGACATGGAAAATACTGGGAGATCCAGTGCTCTCTGTGCTTAGGATGTAGTTATTTCTCTGAGCTCTATCAAATGGGGGTGAAAGTAAGTCAGTAAGGCTGAGGCATGGATGGTCTTTCAGAATATGGGGTTCACACTACTCTTTGGAAAGAAAGAAATTCACTGCTACTCCTCTGCTATCTCCCTGATCTGTTGGGGAGCTGGCAAACTGATTTGATAAAACAGTGATAGATTTGTCAGATTAAGATAGTAATTTACTTCCATTAATTTGAGAGACATCAGTGTCTCACAGTGAGAAGAAATATGGCTACCCTGGTGGGATACATTTAAATTCATTAGATTTCCCGGCTTTCATCTGAGACACTGAGACTTTTTCTTCTCAGCTGATAAAGCCTTTCAATTTTTACTTCAAATGGTACTAAACAAGCACTCATCAATTTATACTTTAAATTCTCCTAACAATATCTGGGTTGGATGAATCTGTTTAATTAGCAGTGGGTTGATGCTTTCTTGGCCCTTTGCAAGTCCAGTTACCAGAATAAAAGAAATGCACGGAAAGCTGCTGGTTGGAAAAACATGCCTCCTATGATGGCGGGGAACCAGAAGAGACATTCTCCCAACAAATGTTAACCCAGGGAAAAAAATTTGAATACATACAAAAGATTAAATTAACAATAGATGAATGGCAAATGAGAAAGCTGCCAGTGACCAGACTTTCTCAGGAGCCAACCTTTAACAATATGGATTATTTCGGATAATTCATGGTTTGCCACCCTTCATTCTTTGTCTCCTCTATAATATCCAGGGCACATCTTAGACAGATAATTAGGGCATTATCATATGCCTTAACTAAGTCGGACAAATTGCCTTGCACTTCTTGGTAAACCAACCTCAGGCTCCGTCATTAGCCTTGTCTAATTGCTCCAAATAAAATCTTTGCCTTTTTACTGCATCAACTTTATTTGTCAATACTCAAGCAAGAGTGACTGTTTCCTTTCCTGTCAGGCTCCATGAATACGCTAGTCACTAGGTAACCTTACAGTTAATCCAGGCCACAGCATGGTAAAATGTAAGAAAATGTAAAGGTCAAAAACATGTTTCTATTATGAAAAAAATGAATGATAATGACATAATTTTTTCAGCTCATCAGGCTCTTTGCTAAGTGCTGCTGTTATTGCCAGATCAGTAGTGTATAACAAAGAAGTGCTTTCTGTAGCCTGCTTCATTAGTCTGCCCTGTAGGACCTCACCTCCAGACCTTTCACTAATCTGTTGGCCAGCTCAATAGTCTTGTTAGTTCTATTCACTTCTTCCTGACAGCGGATTTTCTCAGCTGTAGCCCTTGCAGAGGCCATGGTTAAGGCAGCCAGGTTTGTGTCTAGTTCCTTTAAATAAAAACAGTGAGAGACAACTTTGGACATTGTCAGAACAAGGAAAAAGATCGCCACTGACTTATTTTATACTGCAGAAAGTTAAATTATACAGTGTGCCGCAGAAGTAAACACACCCTCAGATGGGAGGCAGTGCCAATTCACACAATGAGAAGGTGCAGTGGGGAAAATGGAAGAAAAGGATATTCGGCGGTTTATGCAATTTTTGTTGTTTGTTCAAAACAGCACCAAGGGGGGAAAAATAAGAAACACACACACAAATTCAAAATCCTAGAGGGAAATGGAGAATGCCATTTTCCAGACAAATTACCTGAATTCATGAAGATTTAATACATTTGATTCGCGTTTACCATTAGTGCCAATAACACACTTAATACAACATGTCCCAAAACATTTTGCAATGAGAGCCTATGGCAAGATAAAACCCAGGGGAAGCTTTTAAGGTGGGATTTGAAGAGCTGTAAGGAATCAACAGCTCAGGGGGAGGGAGCCCCAGCGCCGGGGAAGCTGGGGGAGTACGGAGAAGAGCAGAATTCCAGCTGAGGATGTAATGGAGATGGGAGGATGGGGGGGGTGGTGTCCCAGGGAGCTGGCTGCTGGGGTAGGTGGAACTCAGAGAGGAAAAGCAGAAAAACAAGGTTGTGAGTATAGTGTGCAAGAGACTTGACCAGTTCTTTGCAAGAGGTAGATTGTGAGAGGAGGGAGATTGGAGAAGAAAAGGCAACCTCCAAAAAGAATCATGGCTCAAGTAGCAAAAGAACTATCTCTGTGTGTGTGTGTGTGTGTGTGTATGATTTGCTGATCTCTTTCAAGAAATCACCCACTCACTGAAAGAACCTCTATAAAGACAGGGAGACGGCTGATGCTCTCCACAGTACTTTGGGAAGGCATTTGTAGTGGCAAAGGATAAAGCTCATGACATTGTGTAGAATTTTGTTCACTATAGTTTTATGAAAAAAAAAAGTTAGCACTGGAAATAACTGGATCAGTTCAGTTCAGTTCAGTCGCTCAGTCGTGTCCGACTCTTTGCGACCCCATGAATCGCAGCACGCCAGGCCTCCCTGTTCATCACCATCTCTCGGAGTTCACTCAGACTCGCGTCCATCGAGTCCGTGATGTCATCCAGCCATCTCATCCTCGGTCGTCCCCTTCTCCTCTGGCCCCCAATCCCTCCCAGCATCAGAGTCTTTTCCAATGGGTCAACTCTTCGCATGAGGTGGTCAAAGTACTGGAGTTTCAGCTTTAGCATCATTCCTTCCAAAGAAATCCCAGGGTTGATCTCCTTCAGAATGGACNTCCTCCTGCCCCCAATCCCTCCCAGCATCAGAGTCTTTTCCAATGAGTCAACTCTTCGCATGAGGTGGCCAAAGTACTGGAGTTTCAGCTTTAGCATCATTCCTTCCAAAGAAATCCCAGGGTTGATCTCCTTCAGAATGGACTGGTTGGATCTCCTTGTAGTCCAAGGGACTCTCAAGAGTATTCTTCAACACCTCAGTTCAAAAGCATCAATTCTTTGGCGCTCAGCCTTCTTCACAGTCCAACTCTCACATCCCTACATGACCACTGGAAAAACCATAGCCTTGACTAGACGGACCTTTGTTGGCAAAGTAAATACGGCTTAGGGCCCAACAAATTCATGAACAACACTTGGAGGACAGAGCAAACAAAATGAGTTGCCTTTACTTGCACTACCAATTTTGCTCCTTCCTCAGCTGACACTGCTCTTTCAGAGTCAATCATATCTCTTTAAATAATTTAAAAATTTCAGTTAACACCTACATATGGTACAAATTAAAAAGTTACAAGAGAATATACGATAAAGAGTCTACCGTCCCCTCCATAGAGGCATCCTCTGTTACTGATTTCCTGTATGTTCTTCCAGAGATATTCTAAGTAAATGTACCTATACACATAGGGTAGCTTACCTTCCATCTCACTCTGCACTTTGCTTGCTTCATTTGGTAATTATCTTGGAGAGAATTCCATTCTCAACAGGGTTTATTTTGCTTTGTAGCTACACAGCAGTCCATTTTATGAGGGTCTAATAAATTTTGTAACCTGTTACCTACTCTGCATCATTTAGGATGTTTTCAATCTTTTGGAATTACAAGTAGTGTTCCCGTGAACAACCTTGCTTGGATTAATCCAAAGGATAAATTCCTTGAAGTGGAATTCCTGGATGAATGGGTGTGTGTCTCCACCCCTTTTTACATTATCAAACTGGTCCTTTCTTCTGCCCCAAGCTGTATCAGTAATCACATTAAATGTAGGTGGTATAAAAAGGGTAAAAATGGTGTTAGAAAATGTGAAAAGAAAATGTGACTTGTAAAAGGCAGGAATGATCAGATTAGATCCCATCAAAGAGATGGAACAATATGCTTTCTACTAGAAATCTATTTTAAATAAAAAAGAATACAAACATTAGAAAAAAAGATACACTTGTTAGTACTAATCAAAACAAAGTTGGAGTGGCTATATAATATCAGAAAAAGTAGATTTCCAGACAAGGGATAATCAAAGATAAAAATATCAGTTCATCAAGGAGATAAATAACCATAAATGTATATATAGCTAATAAGAAAACTTCATACACAGGGATTTTCAAGGTCACATGGGGACATGCTGGGCTTCCTAGGTGGTCCAGTGGTTAGGAATCCACCTTGCAATGCAGCAGATATCAGTTCCATCCCTGGTTCAGGAAGATCCCACGTGCCACAACTCCAGAGCCTTTGCTCAGGAGCCCACGTGCAGTAACTACTAAAGCCTGTGCACCCCAACAAGGGAAGCCAACAAAATGGGAAGTCGTGCATCGCAACTAGAGACCCCAGCGGGCCGCAAACAGAGCAAGCCCGCACGGTCACGATCAAGGCCCAGCAGAGTCCAAAAAACCCAGACAGAGACCAAACAGTGAACTTTATCAAACTTAAAAGCACTGGAATTATATAGACTATGTTCTTTCACCACATGGAATTAAAATTAGTAACAAAAAAATATCTGAAAATACTAAATGTTTGGCACTTAAACAGCACACTTCTGAATAACTTATAAATCGTTATCATTGAAGCACAGGATTCCCAGGTAGCTGCTGCTTCCCTGGTGTCTCTGGTAAAGAATCCGCCTACAATGCAGAATACTCAGATTTGATCCCTAGGTCAGGAAGATCCCCTGGAAGAGGAAAAAGCAACCCACTCCACTATTCATCCCATGGACAGAGGAGCCTGGTGGGCTATATATATAGTCCATGGGTGCAAAGAGTCAAGCATGACTGAGCACACACATGTACACACACACACATCAGGGAGGGCCTCGGAGTCCTGCATGGGAATCTGTAAGAGGACCTGGCTTTCAGCTGCCCTGATGGAGAAAAAGGAATATGACTTTATTAACAGGGATTCCCAGGTGGCACAGTGCTAAGTTTGCCTGCCATTGCAGGAGATGTGGGTTGGATCCCTGATTTGGGAAGATTCCCTGGAAAAGGAAATGGCAACCCACTCCAGTATTCTTGCCTGGAAAATCCCATGGACAGAGGATCCTGCCTGGTGGGCTAATCCATGAGGTCGCAAAGAATCATGACTGAGCACCACCACCACAAGATATTAAAGTAATAAAAGCACAAGATATCAAAATCTGAAGCTAAACTGGTGCTTTGAGAGAAATTTACATATTTAAAGTGCTTATATTAAAAATTTGTTTAAAATTAGTGATTCACGTTTGTAAATTAACAAGACAGGAAAGGAGAAGCAAACTAATCCCAAAGGAAGGAAATAATAAAGAGTGGATGTTAATGAAATGGTTCTTCAGAAAGTTCTATAAATGGTTAAACCTCTAGCTAGAATGATCAAGCGGGAAAAAGACAAAAACATAAATTATCAGTATCAAAAGTAAAAGATGGGATGTTACTAGAGTTTACAGATACCAAAATCACTTTAAGGAAGTATAAATAATTCATGCCAATAAATCTGGTAAATTCTGAGAAATGGACAAACTCATTGACAATCACAAATTTTAAAACTGACATGAGAAGAGAACCTGAATTATTAAAGATATGTAAATTATAATTGAAAATCCTCCCTCCCCCATACAATTTCTGGACTAGACTACTTCACTGATGAATTTTATCAACAATTTAAGAAAAAACTGCACCAATCTTATGCACTTTTTCTTTCAGAAAGTAGAAGAGGAAATACTTCTAACTCATGAGGTCAGCTTTTTAAAACCAAAAAAAAACACTACAGACCAATATTCATGAACATATGCATCTCAATTCCTAACAGATGGTTTGTTTTCTTTGAGAAGTTGTACAGTTTATGTGTAGGCCTGTAATCTATTTCAGGTAAAATCTCATGTCCACTGTTAGTTTCTAAGGACACCATGCTCTTCACTTTGCTACACAGGCTGGAATGTCCACAGCGTCACATTCTCCTGGAATTGCACTCATCATCACTTTTTAATTTTTCTTCCCCCCTCTCACCCCAATTAGAATGCTCACTCTTCAGGGCAGCTACCAAACCCAAGTCCTCTCTAAATCTCTCCCAGCACAATTCTTGCTTCAGAGCAGGTATGTAATAAACATTTGGAGCCATCTTTGGTTTTCATCTCCCTCTTTTCTCTTTTCCACACCTGCTCTCCTAAAAAAACTTTTTAAATTCCTGCCCATCCTTCTTTCTCAGTATCTCTTGAATTGTTTATTTTCACTAGTTCACCCCCCTACTTTAGTATATACAGGTTGTAAGAGGCATCCTGTCTTGAGATTCTTCTCTTCCACATCCATCTCCAAACCACTGTGAGGCCAATCCTCCCTAAGAGCTCTGCCATGCTTTTGTTTGATAAACTTTACTGAATAAAGTTTAAACACTTTAGCTTGGCATTCAGGACACTCTGTAACCTGGTTTCAACTTTATTCTCCCAGACTTCTGCGACTCTGTATTCCCATATTGTGCATTTCCAACTCCATATCCTTTTATTTGCCATTTTCTTCTGTGCAGAAGGACTGCAGTGCCATGGGGCAGCATGGCTGAAACTCCAACCGTTTTCTGAGACACACTGCAGCATTCACCTCCTACAAGGAGTCTCCCACCTAGTGCAGAGGGACACAATACCTCTTTTTCTTTGCACTCTTATAGTGCTCAGAGAGACTGCTCCCTAAATTTACAGTAAAAGACCATTTACATACATTTCTAATCTTTCTCCTTTTAGACTACTGGCTTTTAGAGGGCAGGACTGTGTTTTTGCATTCCACATCACTCCTAGGTCAGTACCTTTAATATAGAAAGAACTAAATGCACATTTCGTATCTAAGGTAAAGAGAAAACAGTAGAAGGTCCTTGTGGCAAACTGCATTCTCCAAAGAAACACTCCTCTCAGACAGCCTTCTTACAGTGTGACTCTGACATTCTTCCCACTAAGAGATGGGGGCTTATGTTCCCTTTCATATCTAGATAGGCTGTGATCTGTATGATTCTGAGACTAGGTCATAAAAAGCAAAACACCTTTTATCTGGTTCTCTTTGGGATGTACATTCCTAGATCTCAGCTATCATGCTGTGAGCAAGAGCAAGGAGCCTCAGGGAAAGGCCATGTGTAGGTGTTCAGCTGGTGTCCCAAACAGCAGCCAGCATCAACCCCCAGATGTGGGAGTGAGCAGTGAGCAAGCTTCAGGGGATCAGTCCTGAGCTGTCAGCTGAGGACCCAGACATCGTGGAGCAGAGACATGCCATCCAGCTGTACCCTTTTTGAATTCCTGGCCCATAAAATCTGGGAGTGTAATAAAATGGTGCTTGTTTTATACCATGAAGTTTGGGGCTGCACATCAATAGTTAAGTGGAACAGTCTTTTCATTTCTTTATATCAGATATTACTAAAAATTTTTTTGTGAAAACTATACCAAACTAATGGAAAAATACTTTAAGTTTAACACTTTCACAGACCTGTATACCCTGAAAATGTATTAAGAAATCAGAAATCTCTAGAAGGTATGCAAATTTTATAAGTGATTTTTAGTATTATGTTTCTCTTACCTTTTCAAACTTCAATTTCACTGGTTTAGGGTTGGTAGCAGTTACAGCTTCAGCAATTTCTTGCCCAATCTTAAAAGACTGCTCCTTAGTGGCTCCTTTCAGTAGCACAAACATACTAAGAGGATTAAAAATAGAGTAGGGTAATGAGGAAGTTGCAACAAATTCTCATCAATAGTAATTTTCCTGCCTAATACTATAATACCACAGAAAACCTTTCTCCCTTACTCGTCCTTACTCAGTTGCTTCCTATCTGAGCTTTCTTGTTTGATCACCCTTGCCTTGTGTACCCATGCTATATCTTGTTACAGATTCTTAAAGCATCTGATGTTTCTAGTTTAACTACACACAGACCAGTTAGCACAGCTGCCAAGAAGGTCCTGAGTCATTCTTATACATTTATGGTTTTTTATGACACACAGTTATGTCAGTCACAAGATAAAAGATGTGATTATAAAGAAATGGAAAATTTACTTGTGATATGGGAGAAAATTTCCTTTCAGAACCACCCAACTTAGAAAAGAACACACATACATAAAACATGTTCACCGAAGAACTGTCAGAAAACACCAAAAGGCAGAAAGCAAACAGCCACTTATAATCCCACTGCTCAGATCAAAGACACCAGGAAATCTGTGCATCTGTTGTGTACATCTGTAAATCTTTTCTCATTTGGGATCACAGATCATAGAGTCTGATAACTTTCCCCTTTCATTTAATAGTGTGTTATGAACATTTTCCCACGTTTAGTTCTTTTACATTATTTTAACAGTTCTGTATTTCAATGTATGGATATCATCATTAAATTTTTTTCTAATATTTCATATGTAATAGTAAACATGGCACACACTCTATGTCCTTAGAATAAATTCCTAAAAGTAGAATTTCTAGATAAATAGTATACATTAAAAATATTTTCTGAAAGATAATGTGAAACTGAATTCCAGAAAGCATTTTTTTCCAGAAAGCTATTTCTGATGTATAATCCCACCAGTAGTATATACAGATACAATTTGCATATAATGAAATGAATATGCTTTAAGTGTATAGTCCACGAATATTGACAAATATATAAGACTTGTGATGGGACTGTGTCCCTTAAAGTCCTATGTTGAACCCTAACCCCCAGTATCTCAGGATGTGACTATATTTGGAGACAGGGCCTTAAAAGAGATGATTAAGTTGAAATGTGGCTCTAATTTAGGTGGTTAGGGTGAGCCTGATCAGGTATCCTTATAAGAGGAAACTAAACAAAGAAACACCAAGGCTGCACATGAACAGAGGAAAGGGCACATGAGGACAAAGTAGAGGCAGCAACCTGCAAGCCAAGCCAGAGACTTCAGGAGAAAGCACACCTACTCACTAATGCCTCCACCCTGGGCTTCAGCCAGAACTGAGAGAGAGCACACCTACTCACTAATGCCTCCACCCTGGGCTTCACCTACTCACTGTGAGAGAGCACACCTACTCACTAATGCCTCCACCCTGGGCTTCAGCCAGAACTGTGAGAGAGCACATTTTTGCGTTTAAACCACCAGATCTGTGACAGCCCTAGAAAACTAATACATCTGTGTAACTACCACCAGAATTAAGATATAGGACATTTTCATGACCCCATGGAGTTCCCTTGTATTCCTTTGCAATAATTCTCCACTCCACTTTGGGTCCCAGGCAACACAACCTGCTTTCAGTTACTATAATTTTGCTTTTTTCAAGAATTTTATATAATATACAAAGCTAATATACTTATGTTGGGATTCTTTTACTCAACATAATTTTGAGATAGACCCATATTGCTAAAGTAACACTAACTAGTTCCTTTTAAATGCTGAATAGTATTCCATTATATGGATGTGTCACATTTGTTCATTCATCCATTGACGAACATTTGGACTGCAGTTTTGGATTATCAATAAAGCTATAATGCAGAGTTGCATCAGGGATTTATGTGGACCAAAGCTTTCATTTCTCTTAGGTATATATCAAGAGTAGTACTGTTGAATCATATGCTAAGGGTATGTTTTAGTTTAGATGTAAATACCAAACTTAAAAAACCCAATTATTAAAATGTTTAGATGCAATCATGGAGAAAAGCGTTTATACACACATTTCTAAGTTCTAGAACAGAGAAAACTTAACTGTGGTAAATGAAATCAGGTAAATGGTTACCTGGAGGTATGGGATGAAAATGAGGGGCTGACTGCAGTGGAGCATGGCAGAACTTCAACAGGGACAGAATGTTCTGTATCTTGACTGGGGTGGCAGCTGATCATATGTGTCTATACATTTTGTGTGCTGAATTATATACACTGTGTACTTTGTTAAAAATTGTATCTTGATAAAGCTGATAAAAAATTAAAGTTATAAATACTTTACATGTTAAAGGTTGTTACAATAGTGTATATATTTGAGATTTTGCCTGGCAGTGTCAGTAGGTTTACTTGAGTTAATCTATGCTCTTTTGGCCAGTTAAAGTTGGAGCTAAGCTTCAAGACAGCTGAAGGAATTTAATGGGAATTTTTGGTCACAGAAATTAAGATGATTAGCCTACAAAGAGAGACTGTCTTAAAGGAGGGAACTGTCATTTCACATGGGACGGAGAGTTGAGTGGGGTATTAGAATCACCCAGGAGGCCTTTTCTCAATTACATGCAGATTAATTTCCTGAGAGACTTTTTGCTCTAGTTCCCCAGCATCCTTCTGCTGTGCTGGACTTGTATGTTATCAAACGTCCTTCCCTATCCTGCCTGAGAATCACTACTAGAGAGAGCTCCAATAGCTGCCAAAGTAGGTCTGTCCCACTAAGGTGGGACAAATATTGTTGAGAACCACAGTTATATCTGCTTCTGAGAAAGAAACACCCTTTCTGACCAGAGTAATTTTGATGCTTTGGTAACTCATCTCCCTTAGCTAGACTCCATAAAATCAGCAGTCTTGAAATTGGAGGGAGCCAATGGTCATTCATCATCATGTATCAGATGTGGTCTGATGATAGTCTATGAGAGGCTCAAGTGACTTTTTTATGGCCATGCAATCAATTAGGAGCCTAGCTAGAAAGAGACTCCACATCTCACTCTTGGTGAAGAACTCTTTCCTTCCATCAAGCATTCATCTGTTATCCTTAGAGCAGTGCTTCTCATTATTGTCTGCCCCCCCCAAAAAAAAAGTTAAAAGTAAATTTAACAAGAGAAAGTAATCAGTAAGGAATAAAATATTGTTGGGTACAGCTAATCTTCGTGGGGCCCAGATCCACCATACTATCAAAGCGGTTTGCTCCTCAAAGACCGATTTGTACTCTGTTGAGGCAATGTTACTACCGTTGAGAATGCATGCCCTAGAGTAAAGTGTCCTCATTCAGTATATTTCAGTAAGCATTACTGAATGAATCAGACGGTGAATGGTGATCAAAAGTTCTAATGATACTGCAAAAACATTTCATTGATTAGAATCATAAAAAAAAACCTGTGATATCTGATGTAGTAGTGAAAGTTGCTCAGTCACGTCCAGCACTTTACGACCTCATGAATTGTACACCACCAGGCTCCTCTGTCCATGGAATTCTCCAGGCAAGGATACTGGAGTGGGTAGCCATTCCCTTCTCCAGGGGATCTTCCTGACCCGGGGATCGAATCCTGGTCTCCTGCATTGCAGGTAGTCTCTTTACCATCTGAGCTCTATGTCTTACTAGTTGGGTGATCTCAGACACACTTCTTACCCCAGGGCAATCTGTCCTAAGGAGCACCTGAGAATGGGCCTCCTAGGGTTTTCTTCCAGCCACATGGAAACTCTGACCTAAAAGTCCTCTTCCAGTCTGACATTCTAAGTCTGTGTTTTTTGATTTGTTTGATTTCCTAAAAATCTTCAAGGCTAAACAACATAACTACAATCAGAATCATGCCAACTTCTGATTCTGGATGTGTGCTATCAACCACTGACATTTAAGACCCTGAATTAAATTCAGTAATTTAAAGTTTTTCTCCTCTTCCCTTATTATTTTGTGAGGAGCTCTGGAAAACTGTGTCCTAGTAATTTTTATTTTGCTAGACCTCTCATCAGAAGTGGTTTTACAGAACAGTGAAATACTCAAAGGGAGGAGTGGCTTTTGATGGGGAATAGTAGAGACTATGGATAAATGGGGCCTGGATAACTTGAAACCATCCCCACCTGTTGATAATAAAACAGCTGCTATGTGAAGGCAAGGTCTTATTCAGCATTAATATGATCATGCTGATTTTATGTGCACTAAAAAACTGGAGAAGATTAAATGCGGTTTAAAGATTAGCTAGAAGCTATTTTCAGTGATTAGAAGCATTATTTCTGATTGGTCCACTGCAATGTAAAGTGATCAGAGCTCCTGAGGCAAGTGCTCTTAGAATGATCACACTGTGACTTTAAGCCTTTAATATGAAAAGAAAATTTCAGACTCCAAGAAACTTGCATAACCCCTATATTCTAGAAAAAGTTTATTAAGTCATATAAATAGGATATTACATAAATAACTGGGCCCTGTAAAATATCAAAGTAAGCCAGGTTGAGGTTATTTTTAGGATTCAAAGGCAGTCCTATCCTTTGTCAGCTCATAGATAATGGGCTTTAGGAAGTCTGTGAGCCTCTGGAATCAAAGCAAAAACTGTATTTACCTATATGAACTGTTTATATAAGAAGGGCAACAGATTTTCGGGCCCATTGAAAAGTGAACCACTCATACCTTTGGCAACTGTCTTTCAAAAACAGTTTGATTATTTTAAGATATATATTTAAATTCAGAGACCTGCAGCTATCTGAGGAATTCTTCACATTAAAAACTCTTTCTTTAAACAGACTAGACTCCTGTATATAGTTTTTGCAGATCCCTATCTAAATACTTAGGGGTTCCCAGATGGCTCAGCAGTAAAGAATCCACCTACCAATGCAGGAGATGTGGGTCTGATCCCTGGGTTGGGAACATTCATCCCTTGGAGGAAGAGATGGCAACCCACAACAGTATTCGTGCCTGGAGAATCCCATGGACAGAGGAGCCTTGTGGGCTACAGTCCAGAGGGTTGCAAAGAACTGGATACAACTAACCCACCATCACATCTACATACTTGCCACCTGGAGAGATGCCATGGGAATCTTCAGTCTGCGGCTCACAAAAACCAGAGAGAACTTAGGCAGAATCTATTCTTAGGAAGGATTACCCGTAAGGCATTTCAAACACTGAAATGAATATCTGAAGAGATGCAAAAGGACAACTACAAAATAGAAAGTTCATTACCTGTCAGTATCACCATAAACAACCCTGGCACCCCATTTCTTGGTATCATTCACCAGTTTAATGGCTCGTTCCAAAGTTTCTCTGGCTTTGTGAACAATACTATCACCAACCTGTTGGTACAAACACATTGGAAAAAATTTCTTAATATAGTTTAGTATAAGACAATAGACTTTAATGTATAATACTTAATTTTCATTACTGAGTATTTCTAAAAATGAAACAAGGAGAAAAGAACACTGAAAAGAAAACAAAATAGTCACCAGTGCCATTCATTATTCCTTCTTCAAGTACTCAAGAAGAAAATGGGGTGGATGAGTAATTTAGAAGAAGAAGCCAATCAGTGTACAGACTTGCCTGTGTGAAGGTATCAGTAAGTACAATGGACTGCACTGTATACAAGGATAGCTATATTTGATCCTAGAAGAATAAACCTTATTTATTCAAGGACTTTCTAATATGCCTTTATACCAGCAGGAGACCACACTATGTATATGCATGTGTGTGCATGTATATCTTTCAAAATTTTTCTGTTGCAGTGTTACAATAATTTCTTTCAGTATCATTAAAGCACTCAAAGCCCATGCACTGGGACAACCCTGAGGGATGGGATTGGGAGGGAGGAGGCAGGGGGGGGTTCAGGATGGGGGGACACATGTACACCCATGGCTGATTCATGTCAATGTATGGCAAAAACCACTACAATCTTGCAAAGTAATTAGCCTCCAATTAAAATAAATTTAAAAAAAGTTTATGCTGAACCTAAATCTCAGTGATTGGTTATACATAATTTTTATATCAATGCTGAATGCAAGGAAAAATGCATGATTATATGATGGAAAATATATCACAGTGTTCAATTTAAATCAGGTAAGCAGATATATTTCTAACAAGGGTTCTTTCATTGGAGATTGGTGAGTTTTAACAATGATCATAGTATGAGCTGACAAAGCAAAAAAGATGGTGGATCTTGACAAATATGAGAGGCAAGCTAATTACACTTCATAGTTAAATAAATTAAGGAGGCTAGTATAGCACTGCTGCTTCATTTATTAAACTCATTAAAGCTAAAGGCTGGGGGAACTGCTGTTCAGCATAAATGGAACATTACTTTTTAAAGTTTCAAAGTAAGAATTATGTACTTTTTCTTTTGCAAACAGTATATATAATGATCTTTCCCATTTTACTGTAAAATATGAATTATATGAACTAAATGCAGGATTGAATAATAATTAAAAGGCTGTTTAAAGATGTTTACAAAGGAAATATTAAGTATATGAACAAAGGAATAAACAAACTGATCACAGAAATTTAATTTGGTTTTTAAATTAAGATCATAAATCCTGTTGAGACCTTTTGTGCATTAGAAAACTTTCAGAATATGAACTACAACCTAATACATTAAAAGAATCAATCATGTCATCTAATTGAAATTCAAGTTTAAATAAAACATTCAATCTGTCTTTTGCCACTTTCACAGGATAAAAATATGTGATAGCAAACAGCTAAATGGGCGAGCCATGCAGAATTAGAGTCAAATGTGATTTTGAGATCTACACATACAAATAAATACACACATACACTGATCCTAAATGTCTGCCTCCTGCCATCTACTCTGACCCATTTAAACTACACCTGGGAGAGTCAGAACTTCTGCAGCTGGCCGTGAGGTCCAGGCACTATGAAGAACTCAGGCATGGAGGGAGGAGTACCGTTGAGCACTGGGGGAGAAGAAAGGAGTGGGAATTACATTGAAACTGATTCTGCTACTCTGTGCAACAGTTCCTAATAAAGAAGATCACAGGGCTAAGAGAATGGATTTAAAAAGAAGAAAAATTAATTGGTTTCACAATTTAGCCAATGGTTGGGATCCTGAAAAGTCATAATAAGAAAAATATTTAAAGTAAAAATTCTCTGAAAAGAATACTGGCAAGGATGTGGAGAAAAGGGAACCCTTGTGCACTGTTGGTGGAAATGTAGAACAACCATATGATCCAGCAATTCCACCTCTGGTATTTATCTGAAGGAAACAAAAACTCTTAACTGGAAAAGATGCCTATATCCCCATGTTCACAGCAGCATTATTTACAATAGTCAAGACATGGAAACAAGCTAAGTGTCCATGATGGATGAATGGATAAAGAAAATGTAGTTTATATACAATGAAATATTATTTAGCTATACAAAAGAAGGTAATCTTACCATTTGCAGCAACATGGATGACACTGAGGGTATTATGTTTAGTATTTTTTTTCTTTAAACTTTTTACTCTGTATTGGGATACAGCTGATCAACAATGCTGTGGTAGTTTCAGGTGAACAGCAAAGGGACCTAGCAATACATGTACATGTATCCATTCTTCCCCAAACTCCCCTCCCATCCGGGCTGCCACATAACACTGAGCAGAGTTCCATCTACTATACAGTAGGTCCCTGTTGGTTATCCATTTTAAACACAGCAGTGTGTGAATGACCATTCCTTCCCCCTGGCAATCATAAAAGTTTGTTTTCTGATAAGTCTGTGAGTCTCTTTCTGTCTTGTGGGTAAGTTCATTTGTATCATTTCTTTTTAGATTCCACATATAAAGGATGTCATACAATATTTCTCCTTCTCTGACTTGCTTCACTCAGGATGACACCCTCTACATTCATCCATGCTGCTCTAAATGGAATTATTCCACTTTTTAAACGGCTGAGTAATATTCCATAGTATTTACGTGCCACATCCTTTTTATCCATTCCTCTGCCAATGGACAGTTATGTTGCATCCATGACTTGGCTATTGTAAACAGTGCTGCAGTGCACATTTGCATGTATGGATCCTTTCAGATCAAGCTTAGATGCATTCAGTCTATAAATTTCCTTCTAAGTATTGTTTCTGCTGATCTCCACACACTGATAAATTGTATTTTCATTTAGTTCAAAATAATTTAAAAATTTCTCTTGAGATTTTTTTTCTTTGACCTGTGTGCTATTTAGAAATCGGCTACTTAATTTCTAAGTATTTTGGGAATTTTCCAGCTATCTTTCTGTTATTGATCTCTAGTTTAATTCAATTTTGATCTGAAAGCAGAATACACTATATATATTCTTTTAAATAGGAAAAGGAGTACATCAAAGCTGTATATTGTCACCCTGCTTATTTAACTTGTATGCAGAGTACCTCATGAGAAACGCTGGGCTGGAAGAAACACAAGCTGGAATCAAGATTGCCAGGACAAATATCAATAACCTCAGATATGCAGATGACACCACCCTTATGGCAGAAAGTGAAGAGGAACTAAAAAGTCTCTTGATGAAAGTGAAAGAGGAGAGTGAAAAAGTTGACTTAAAGCTCAACATTCAGAAAATAAAGATCATGGCATCTGGTCCAATCACTTCATGGGAAATAGATGGGGAAACAGTGGAAACAGTGGCAGACTTTATTTTTTGGGCTCCAAAATCACTGCAGATGGTGACTGCAGCCATGAAATTAGAAGATGCTTAGTCCTTGGAAGAAAAGTTATGACCAACTTAGACAGTATATTCAAAAGCAGAGACATTACTTTGCTGACTAAGGTCCATCTAGTCAGCTCCTAGATGTGTGGGGACCCTGATGACTGAGTCCATTGGGGTTTTTTCTCTCTCAGATTTGTTTACCCTGAGCCTCCAGCAATTCATCAGTTATGGTCCTATTTTTACCGTGGCACTGGTTCTCAGACTTGTGCTCTTGGATTATGCTCTGGTAAGCTGTGAGTCTCTGTATTCACCTGTTGGGCCTCTTCAGTTGTCGGGAGGGGTAGCAGTTTACCCTGTGACTTCACCTCTCCAACAGATCTAAGAAAAGTTGTTGACTCTTCCGTTTGTTTGGCTTACTTGGTGGGAGGACAGAGTGGAGATTATGAGTTTTTTACATGCTGGACATATAACCAGAAGTCCCTTGCACAAGTTTTTGGAGTATACTTTGCCTACTGTGAGCTGTCCGGGGACTTTATTCTTCCACTGCTTTTCCTTTGCTGAACTACTGCAAATATGGCATACCACAATGCTCTAGCCTTCATTTGGTATGAAAAGATCATCAACCAAGCAAGAATACTCTGTTCTTTTCTCAATTAGTGAATTATTGTATTACTCTGTCATAGTACTTTGTATTTATGTCAAATTAACACCCTAATTTAGTAAATAACAAGAAATTAGTCTTTTTAATGAAGTGTCTTAATTGATACTTTTGAACTGTAGTGTTGGAAAGACTTTTTAGAGTCCCTTGGACTGCAAGGAGATCCAACCAGTCCATCCTAAAAGGAATATTCATTGGAAGGACTGATGTTGAAGCTGAAACTCCAATACTTTGGCCACCTAATGTGAAGAAATGACTCATTTGAAAAGACCCTGATGCTGGGAAAGATGGAAGGCGAGAGGAGAAGGGGACGATGGAGGATGTGATGGTGGGATGGCATCACCGACTCAATGGAGATGAGTCTGAGTGAACTCTGGGAGTTGGTGATGGACAGGGAGGCCTGGCGTGCTGCAGTCCATGGGGTCTCAAAGAGTCGGACACAACTGAGGAACTGAACTGAACTACTGCAAAAGAAAGGTTTTACTTTATATCTACTGGTATATTAGTAAATATGAAATGATTTTTTTTTTACATTTAGAGAAGACAAATGAACTAGCCTCAGATCTCTATCAATACATTAAAAAGAATTACTTAGTACCAATGTTATTGTAAATAGCGCTGTAATGGTGGCACAGAAACCTCATACCAATAATTGATATGGTCATCTAGATATGCAGAAATGTGTATGCTAATTTATAAAATAATCATTAAATAGAGTTCTCATAGAGAAAACCCACAAATCCCCAAGAATATGTATGTACGTAAGCCCTGCAAGAAAAACTGATACTATGTCATGGAAATGAAACACTTTAAAGTTTTAAAACAAAATGCTTCAATGAACAGGTATTCATTTAATGCTGCTTTAGTCTCTTTTAAAAAAAGCTATAGACTTGTATCACTTACCTCAATGCATGGCATTCTCCCGGAAAAATTAGCAGCTGTATAGCCAAATGTGACATTTGCTATCAGCTTAAGTCCTAGCTGACGTGCATCAAGCATTCGTGAAAGGGCTCTGTCCTGCTTGTAAGCCTTCATCGACCGCTTCACCATGAGTCTAGTCTTCAAAATCTCCTCAAGCATTCTTGGTAGAACACCCTTTCTTACTGAAGGCTATCATAAAGGGAAAAAAAAAAAAATGTTTAGATCCCATAAATATTATAGATTTAGATAATTAAGAAGGAAGCAAAAAGTATAACAATGGCCAACTGTCATGAATTGAAACAAATAATAAGAGTGACCACCAAGACCAGTGGCAGTCAATATAAAATCATCACATTTTCTTTCTTTTGAAGAGGGCTTTTCTCCTAAAACGTTCCTGTAATGTTTATAAATCTACTGTAGCACTACTATGTGACTTCAGAGACCTCCAGGAAGGAGGATACCAACTAGTACATAAAACACCATACGAGTTTAGAGGGAAATTTTGTCAAAACTTTGATCCAAAACCCCACTCTTTCAGAAAGACACACGGGATTTGTATCACTCATAACAAACCTCAGTTTTAAAAGATCTCATCCTAATGACCCCACACAGTAATCTGCATGGAACTCCATTTATCTACCTTGGAAGAATGATGAGCTGGTTGACTCTGCTGACATTCAAACCTGCAGTTCCAGGGACTCTAGGTATTTCAAATCTGATGCTTAGACCACTAAGCCATCCCCTCCGGCCTATATTTATTAGCAATCTGGAAGAGGGGATGAATAGTGAGGTGATAAAATTTGTTGACGCCAAAAAAAAAAAAAAAAACCATTTGTATTAATCAAGACTAGGGAGAATTTATGAGAACTCCACTAGGAATGAAAATCACAAAACAGTTATTAACTTTGAGGATGATTCACAGACACGTGCAAGGAAATGCATGTCAGACTGAACAATTAAAACCTCAGGGATAGTATAATCACACTCCTGAACACTAAAAAAAAAAAAAAAAAATCTAACTTTCATTAAGCTTTACACATTGGGTCAAAATGTAGATGCAAGCTCTTAAAATGCTGTTAAATGGAGATAAAATAATAAGCTAGTAGATATGTGACAATGAAAACATATTCTAACCTCTAATTCATTCTGTGTACCTTTTGAAGTATCCATGTTTATGTTAAGACGTGACGTGTTATTATGTTAAAATATAACGTTTTCCAAAATGGAATATATCCTGAACTCTCTTGGTAAAATTTTCCCTCCTATCTAAATGGCTAATTTTAGAGTACTCTTTAAACACAGCATCCTTTGATTGGTAGAGAATGATGCTACTTTTGCTAAGTACACCAGAATGAATTTGAGGGCTAGTGGGGTCCATGCTACCACCACCAACTACTCTACTGTCCCGTGATTCTTACAGACTCACTGCTAAGGAAATAAAAGCAAAAGGAATGAAGTTGGCATATGAGAGGCAATATAATCTTCTCCTAGATCTCTTCCTACTTGCCTTTGATTTATTCATTTATGAGGCTCTTTAGTCTCTTTTTGAGGGGAGACAGAGAAAAAAGGACTCTGTTATAAGTCTGGGTATCTTCTTAAAAATATAATCAATAAATATATTAGAATATCACTTCTAAGACAGTCTTAATTTAAAATATATAGAAGTTAGTAAAGTGTATGCTAAAGCGGTTTTAATCTTTGTAAGTTAACACTGTTGTGATCATCACGTAGATATCTAAGTTGACCAGATTCTAATAGAGGGCAGGAGGTATATATGCAATCTATTTCTTGCAATAGTTCATTAAAAACTAAAATCTATCAAAAGATTTACACCTAAATTCATGCAAAATAAGATCGTTATTAAAAAAAAAGATTTAAAAGTTTCTTAGAAGATTCCTTGTATCTTTGATTTTTTTGAGATATTGAAGTAAGCTTTTTTTTTTTTTGTATTATATGCCAACAACATCTAGACTATTAGCTCTCCAAAGGTTAAATCACAGTTGATACCTTTCATTTATAAGATAGTATTACCTTGACAAAAGCTATCCCATTGGGGGACACTGTGATGTCATGCCTAATTTGGTAAAGTAAATCTGGAGGTACTCTTAGAGAGGTACAGCCAAATTTGAACTCATCATACCTGTTAAGGAAAAAAAAAAATGAAGCAAATACTTTCTCAAATCATAGAACAGAGATTCTGGGCAATTTTGGGAATCTTTCTAATTCTACTGGAAATTCATTTTTAAACATCTAAACATGAATTCATATACTTAGTAATGTTTATTTGTTTAGTTATCAAAAAAAAGTTCTTTAAATACAATTTATTAAAAGAAACATTTCTTAAATGGCACTATTCTAAAACATATGGGGAAAGTCTATACTGAAATACCAAATTTCATCTCAACATATGACTACCTTACACTAAATTACCTAAAGAAAAATTCAAACCTTAAATAAAAAGATTGTACGGGCTTCCCTAATAGCTCTGTTGGTAAAGAATCTGCTTGCAATGCAGGAGATGCCAGTTCAATTCCTGGGTCAGGAAGATCCACTGGAGAAGGGATAGACTACCCACTTCAGTATTCTTGGGCTTCCCTTGTGGCTCAGCTGGTAAAGAATCTGCCTGCAATGTGGGAGACCTGGGTTTGATCCCTGGGTTGGAAAGATCCCCTGGAGAAGGGAAAAGCTACCCATTCTAGCACTCTGGCCATGGAGAATTCCATGGACTACAGTCCATGGGGTCACAAAGAGTCAGACACTGAGTGACTTTTACTTTCAAAAAGACTGTAAACAACTTTTCCAAATTCCTATTCTTATTAAAAAGACAAAATTACCAAGACAATTTCCATAAAAGCTTTCTACAGGGAGTGAATATACTTCAGACTAAAACTATAATACTTGGTGTTAATTACACAAAAATATTATAAAGGAAGGCCATTTCTTATGAGAAAAAATTTGGTTGACATGAATAAAATCTAACATTTGACAATTTAACTTTTTAAGAGAAACCTATTTCTAAGAAAAGTCAAGAGGAAGTTACAGTTAAAGTTATAAGATCATAGTTCTCAGACTTCCACTGAAAAGTGATTTATACCAATAAATTTTATATAACTCTTATTTAACAAGAGGTAAACAAGATATAACAAATATAACAAAAATTATATTTAACAAGATATAACAAATATGTCTTATCTAACAGATATACATGAAGAGTGAAACAGATAAACCGCAAGGCTGATCTTATTTGCAGTCTTGTTCACATGAGTTATCTATCCATGATGCTGAATTAGTCACACAATGATCCACACACACAGACACAACTGCAAAGAGTGGGCCAGCTGAACTACAGCTCATTCATCCTGCTCAGAAGGGTAGTCTTATATGCAAAGAGACACTCAAAGACAGTCTAAGTAAGAAGTATGACGTATAGCAAAATAATTGTAAATATGCAAAAAACTTACTTCCCCAAGTTTTCCACATGACCAAGGCAGGTGGAGAAACAGTAGTTGTAGGCAATCACAATAGAAGGATACAGTGACTGGAAATCCAAAACGAGGACAGAGTTGCTATAGAAGCGAGATTCAGGCTCCATAATTAGGGGCACACACTGTGGGGCTCTCATCTGAGATCTCTGCTGTACACTAGGTGTCACAGGAATATAGTTCATTGGTTTAGCAATACGCAACATCATTGATTCCACACGGTACTGCAGGCAGAGAAGTGGAAGTAAGGAGAGATGAAACTTAAAAACAAATATACTGGTCTTCTGAATATGTCGAGAATCACATGGGAGATGTTTTGTTCTTTAGAATACAGCTGCATGACTTTTTCACACCACAGTTACATAGTAATGGTTATTTAATCAGCTTTCATAACTTTTATAAAAACTATAAAATATGTCAAATAACTTATACAATAAGCCAATTTTAAAAAGACACAATTGCATTTAAGATTTAAAGATACCTATATCATAATAAAAGATGGAGAAGAGACAGCTGTATAATGTAACAATTTCATTGAAAAGGCTGGCTAATAATCTTTCAAAAACTCATTTGGGAAAATGAGAGGATGGCAATCAGGAGACTTGAGATGGATAAATGTTATCTCAATTTCCCAAGAAGGAAACACAAGGATTCCAAAACTGAAAGACAGGTTAATAATGGTCTTTCACAAAAATTAATCAAGCAATTATTGATCGTTTATAGTAAAAGCTATAAAGTAGACAGTCTGTAGTTTGAGGGGGGAAAAAGCACTTACAAAAACCAGTATGCGTTCCCTGAAATGTTCTCATATGATTTTAAGGTATCTCTCTGCCTTTTATTATAAGCCAGCTCAAACAGGCTTTGAAACTCATGGGAGTATAAATAAGTAAAATCAATATAAAGCAATAAAATAAAATACAGCAACAAGTAATGCTAAAGTAATTAGAGCTCTAGGTTTGCTGTATTTACTGAATTGGTAAACTGGGGGAATGTTACAGACATAAAAAATAATTAAAAGATTTTATGAGGTTAAGGAATCTGAGTGATTTAATATAGTATCCCAGATGGCTTAGCACAGTGTTTATTTAACACACTAAAAGTATTCAAATAAATATTTGTTGAATAAAAGCAGGAAACCATTTCAGCAAGGCATTTAAACAAAATCTTTCATGATATCATTGGGAATCTAATTAGAGAGATATGAGTTAAATGGCTTCTAAGGTCCCATTTATTTTTAATATTTAAAAAAAATGATACAGCCCACTTACATTGATTCCCAAATCCTCCTTCCTCTTTTTTATTTTTTAATATTAGTTGTCTGTTGGAAGTTTTGGAACTCCCAAAAGTAGTACTGTATAACAAAAGAGGTAGACTTTCTTTGCCGCTTCTCCAGTTCTAAGCAGATTTCAAAGCATCCCTAATCACAATGACAGTATTTAGGAACATAATATCATCCTTAAGGGCACGGCCATTTATTTTTTTATTACCATGTAAAATTCAGCAGTGGTCAAAAAGTTGGTATGGGGAGAAAATAAAAAAGCAAAGCTATTAAGTGAAATTAAGCTTTTCCAGAAAACAGAATGACAAGATTTGATTGTAACCAGCTACATATTAGTTGGTACCAGACACAAAGTTAAAAAAAAAAAAAAATCAGATCTCGACAGCTCGAAAGTGTATCATTCACATAGAACTTTTAAGTGTGCAAGAAAATTGATTTCCTACCTGTGAACCCCTTGTCAGTACATGTAAAAACTGAATGCCAAAAAGTCTAGCCATTTCACTGGTTTTCCCAATTAGGTCCAGCTGTTCTAACATTTGGAGATTTCCACGGACACNATAGAACTTTTAAGTGTGCAAGAAAATTGATTTCCTACCTGTGAACCCCTTGTCAGTACATGTAAAAACTGAATGCCAAAAAGTCTAGCCATTTCACTGGTTTTCCCAATTAGGTCCAGCTGTTCTAACATTTGGAGATTTCCACGGACACGGCTAATGTAATGATCGACCATTTTCCATCTGTTAAAAGAGTATTCATGCTATGAACATTTGGGAAACATTTGGGTACTTGAAACTAGTACATTTTCATTATGCCAAAAATTACCTATTAAAAATGAAGTTATTTTAGAAGGGAGTCATGATGGAGTCTTTATCAAAATATGTTAAGGACAGATAAAGATTAGAAAATTGCAGATATTTCAAGGGCATAAAACCTAGTGAAAATATGTAAAGTTCAAAACAGTACTTGTGATAAGGTGATAAGGCTAATTATTTTCAACATTTTGCTTGATCTTACTCTGTTTTTGCATTGGCAAGCAGTGCCACTCTCTTAGATGCCACTGCTGATGATGCAATAATTACACAATTATATTATTTTATCTATAGGCTTTTAAAGAACATGGAAACTTTGAGTCATCACTGTTAATACCAGTCTCAAAAAGAGTATGCACTGGCGTCTTACGGGAAGAAACAGTTATTTGGTTGGTGGAGATTTAGAAGAACCAGGAAAATAATAAGACCACACATAAGATAAACAAATGTCATATCAGTATTTCCTGTGAAAATAGCAATACTCTGTTCTTTGACTTAAACCCTGAAAACCTCTTTACCCTACCATTGTATAAATAAGCAAATAATAGGGCTTCCCTGGTAGTCAATGGTAAAGAACACACCAGCCAATGCAGGAGACATAGGTTTGATCCTTGGGCTCAGGAAGATCCTACATGCCGTGGAGCAACTAAGCCCAAGTACCACAACTACTGAACCTGTGCTCCAGAGCCCAGGAGCTGCAACTATTGAGTCTATGTGCTGCAACCATTGAAGCCTGCACACCCTAGAGGCCGTGCTCCACAATAAGAGAAGACACCACAATGAGGCCTGTGCATGGCAACTAGAGGGTAGCCCCCTCTCACCACAACTAGAGAAAGCCTGTGCAGCAGTGAGGACCCAGTACGGCCAAACATAAATAAATAAAACTATTAAAAAGAAAAAGCAAACAACAAAAACCTTCACCAAAGTTATGAAAGGAAGTTTTGATTTTAGTATTGTTATTAGACTATAAAAATGACTCAAAGATATATGATAAAGAATAAAACCTATTCATTTAAATAATATTAAGTTTCAAATACATTGCAACTTTTAATTATGTGGGTTTTAAAACAAGATAGTCATAATAATTCAATAAAATTATTTAAAAACCTGTTCCTAAGACACATGATTAATCCATACAAAAAACAAGAAAATGAACATGAACAGAAAAAGAAATCACCCTATAATTAAAAGGATAATAAAAGTGTTAGTGAGGATGTAGAAAAATTATAACCCTCACACCCTGCAATGGGAATGTAAAATAGCACAGTTGCACTGGAACAGTTTGGCAATTTCTCAAATAGTTAAAAACAGAGATTTAACAGAGTATAACTGACCAGTTCCACTTGTAAGTATATGTCCAAGAGGAATAGAAATATTCACCTACACCGAAACTTGTACAAATATTCATAACAACATTTTCAAAACAGCCAAATGTGTAAATAACTCAGGTGTCCATCAACTAATGAATAAGTAAAATGTGGTATATACCCACACAGTGGATATTATTTGATAAAAAAGGAAATGAAGAATTAACATATGCTATAACATGAATGAATCTGGTCTGTATATTCTGATGATTCCACTTACATGAAAGGTCCAGAACAGGCAAATCTATAGAGACAGAAAGTAGACTAGTGGTTGCTTAAGATGGGGATGGGGGGGAGAAGGAGGTGAAGAAGGAAGGGTTGGAGGGTGATGGCTAAGAGATGAAGAATGGAAATATTCTAAAATTTATTGTGATAATGGTTGCACAACTCGGAATACAATAAAAACCATTGAACTGTACACTTTAAATGGTATATGAGAGAATTACATCCAAATAAAACTGTTGAAAAGAATGAAGCAAACAAAAAAACCCTTAAACTTTATCAACACTCAATTTTTAAAGTAAAATGAATAGAAATACTGTTCTACAACTTGCATTTTTTACAATGTATTGTGACTATTTCTCCACATTTATGTATTTTTTATAGCTATTGAGTATACTCCTGTATGGTCCTAACAACGTAGTGGATTTGCTGAATATCTTTTATTACTATAAATAATGCTGTGGTGAACATTTTTCTTTTGGCCACCCCACGTGGCATGTAGAATATTAAGTTCCCCAACCAGGGATGAAACCCATACCCCCTGCAGTGGAAGCATGGAGTCCTAACCACTTGACCACCACAGATGAGCATCTTTGTCGTTAAGTCTATGTACAGATGCTTAAATATTTCCTTAAGCTAAATTCCTAGATTTGGTCTTTTTAATATGAAGTGACACCCTGCTTTTTAGATAATCTTAATAATTTACATTCATACTAGTAAAGTGTTTCCATGCATCTCTGTCAACACTAGGGATTGCAATTTTTAAAACTATTTTAGTTTGATAGGCAAAAAAACTATATCACATTTTAATATGTATTATTTTAGATCATTCATATAATCCTTCAATAATACATACAGCCAGATGTTAAGCTAAGATAATGCATATACGTGGATTCAGTCAGTTCCTTTAAAATATATTAAGTCCACTTTCTTGATTTTACTTGGCAAAAACATACTTATCATCCTATATAACACCTAATTAGATGTAGCACAATATACATTTAGAAAACTCTGGGGTTTATAAACAAACCACTGAATGTAGTTGTTAATGTTAGGTTTAATATCGTTTCATTTTATTTACTGGTATATAACTTCTAAGCTTCTATTTCTATAAGGTTTTAATCATAAGCTCAGTATTTTCTGTGATTTCACTTCACTTCCTTGAGATTCCTTAAAGGAGATTGGAGGACAAGTGGACATGCTCAGAAAGCACTCACTTCAAATATAGCAAATTGTTTTTAAGGCTCAATCTTCCTATCCTCACCATCATATGGCCTTATGATTCAGTAAGCAGCTCTATTCATCCCTAACATNGGGACTAAACATAACTGAAATACAAAATTTACTGGTTGTTCTTAACAGCAGGTTGGTGACAAAAGAAGAAAGTTAGTAAACTTAAAGACAGATCATAAGAAAAAAAAAAATGAAGAAAAATGTACAGAGGCTCAAGGATCTGTGGGACACAACCAGCTAGTATAATATACATACTGAAATTATGGAAAACAAAGGAAAAAAGAAAAAAACTTGAAAACAGCCAGGAAAATGTAATTCTGCTTCAGATGTAGAAAGCAGCAAAAGCATGTCACTCCAGTTCAACAATGATAAAAACCTGGATAATATACATAATCATAAGTTTTACTGAAGCCTAAAGTAAGTTAAGGTTGTAAAAGAATCAGGTGAACTAAATTTCATAGTTTCAAACCCACTGAAGGATAGACAGGACACATAACGTATTTCATCTTTGGCAGAGAACAGGAGGGAGAGGCAACTCATAAAAGCAGGTAAGAAGGAAACAGTTAACGTGTTATTAAATTCTTAAAGGTCATTATGAGCCAGCACGGCTATTTAGAATCACTGGAAGCCATAGATACTAGGGCAGGGTGCACAGAAATGAAACCTTGAAACTTCCTCCAACCCTTCTCTCATATGGAACCTTGAGCTGCTGTGGGACCAGGAGGAAACTCTCCAATCCTTAGGGTTTATGCAGAGATTCACTATCTTTGGGAAACGAAGAGATGCCAAAGGTGTCTGTGGCTGGGAGAAGGTTGGTAGTAAAAGCTGCACTAGAGGGAAGGGCAGGAAACCTCCCCTGTTCCAACTGCGGGCCTTGTACCAAGTAACAAGCAGCAGTTGTCTACCACTAGGAAAGGGGAAAGAAACATTCCCACCATATCTCTCAGGCAAAGAAATGCCACTGCAGAGGCAGGAGTAAAAACGTAAGCCATTTTCCTCTGTGGGAGAGTCAGGAAACCTGCTTGGACCAGGAAACCTGCTTGGATGCAAAGCAGAGGTCCATCGCCATCGTGGGACAAGCAGGAATGCTGAAGAGCCTCATTCCCAAGGCCTAGGAGAACAGGAACTCTCAGACTAACTCTGGGCCTGGGGAAGTGTCTCCACTCTAAGCTTTACACAGGCTAACAACAGCAGCAGCCATCCACTCATTAAGCTTGACTTTTCCATACACTGGAAAAAGGAGAATGACTGTTGATTCCTCATCAGAAATAATGAAGGCCACAGGAAAAGGGAATAAAATCTTTATAGCAGTGAAAGAAAAAGAATTCTCAACTCCAGAATTAGTGAAAATATCATTCAAATATAAGGGGGAGATGAAGACATTTTTAGATAAATAAAGGCTGAGAGAATTTGTTTCCAGCAGTCTTGCACTAGAACTGCAAAGAAAACAATTCAGCAGTGTCTTAAAAGGTTAAACATGCTAATCATGCGACCTGACAATTTCATTCCTAGAGAAATGAAAACGTATGCATACAGTTTTATTCACAACAGCCTCAAACCGGAAACAACTCAACTGTGTCTCAACAGGTTACTGGGTAAACTGTGGTATCCTCATACAAATGAGTATTGTTTAGTAATATAAATAGGAACAAACATGTGCAACATGATTGAATCTCAACATGCTGAGTTTCTTAAAAGAAGACAGACACAAAAGGGTAGTCTGTAAATAATTCTAGTAATACAAAGTTCTAAAACTGCAAAACTAATCTATAGTAATAGAAATTCAATTTGTACTTATGTGGGTGGTTAAGGAATAGTTAGATTAATGATAGAGCTGTATATGGGAATTTTCTGGGTGTTAGAAATGTTCTTTATCTTGTTTGGGCTAGTGATTATAGGGTGTATACATTTTTCAAAGTGACTGCACAATATACTTTAAATGTGTGCATTTTATTGTATATAAATTATACTCCAGTAATAGGGCTTCCCTGATAGCTCAGTTGGTAAAGAATCTGCCTGCAATGCAGCCGAGACCCCGGTTCAATTCCTGGGTTAGGAAGATTCACTGGAGAATGGATAGGCTACCCACTCCAGTATTCTTGGGCTTCCCTTGTGGCTCAGCTGGTAAAGAATTCACCTGCAATGCAGGAGACTTGGGTTTGATCCCTGGGTTGGGAAGATCCCCTGGAGAAGGGAAAGGCTACCCACTCCAGTATTCTGGCCTAGAGAATTCCATGGACTGTATAGTCCATGGGATCACAAAGAGTTGGACACAACTGACTGACTTCCACTTTCACTATTGATTTTTAAAAAGAGATATTATCCTGTTCAGAGTTATAAAACATTACCTGTATAGATCTGTCTTGTTATCAAACCAATCTGATAAGACTCGAAANTATAGTCCATGGGATCACAAAGAGTTGGACACAACTGACTGACTTCCACTTTCACTATTGATTTTTAAAAAGAGATATTATCCTGTTCAGAGTTATAAAACATTACCTGTATAGATCTGTCTTGTTATCAAACCAATCTGATAAGACTCGAAAAGTAAAGAGGGGAAAACGCTGATGAAGAACATGAAAGCTCACATTTTCAAAGGTGTAGTTATTTAGAGCCACCTAGGGGAAAAAAAAAAAGAAAAACTCCATTATAATAACACTCATACTTACATGTGAATTTGTTTCTAAAAGATTCTAAATATTATTTCTAACTTTTCATATGATATGACAGCTACTTGTAAAAATAATCTGTTACAATTTCATCACAATTAATTTAAAACTACGTAGACATAGCCTACAGGACAGAAATGTTTGTACTAAATTAACATTTAATTGGAAAAATACTCAGACCTGTAAGATTCAACTTGGTCATATAATACTTACTTTAGAGATCCCAGTTCTTATCACTTCTGTTTATATCTATGCCAATACAAATACTGACAAACAGATTATTGTCAAGCAAGTTAATTTTTTGTTCTTCCCATACTTACTTTCTGGTCCTGGATGACAGGCTGATTAACATTCTCCCACAGTTTCAAGAATGAGTTACCTAGTTAAAGGCAGGCATTCATCCTGCTCACAAGAATTACATCAGTACTAAGACCCAATACATGGACATTATAGGGTCACTTAACTTCATCCCCAAAATAAAAGATTAAAAAGAAATAGCAGAAATGTCTCTTTATCTTCTAAATATGTAAGTGAAAGCTGTGTTACTGGGAAAAGAATACTGGAAAAGGGTCCAAATTCATAAAAACATACCTCTAGCTAGATGATCTCTCATAAATACCTACAAAACACAGCAATCTAGACAAAGACAGTTATTTCACTGTAAATGAAAATTAAGGAATCAGCAGTCCCCATTCTTAGGGCAGCTTGGGGTTGTGAGGAACAGTTCAAATAGCACTTCACATTTGTATATAATAATCTTCAAATACTTTCTTTTCTACCTCTACAATCCAACAAGTACAAAACAGAGACTGAATGTTAAGCTCACCTCAGTCCAGTGACCCAAACTGGTCTCACTTTATCTACAATTTATATCAATCTCCAGAAAAACAGCACCAAAATGTGGCATATTTCATGGAGTGTGTGTATGTAACTTACACTTGGATACACGGACTTTTAAACTTTGGAATGAGCCTCTTTATTATGAAGTCACCAGTATAAAACAGGTAATAACACATTATCTTGGAAGTAAATTGCTACCATTTTTACAAAAATTGGTATTGCCCTGGAGTACTTCCCTCAAAAATAAATGAATAACTCATTATCAAATCCCTATACTTGAATGACTCTTGTACATGTTAACAAATATTTTAATTTAGTTTTAATGAGATGGATGTAACTGGAGCCTATTATACAGAGTGAAGTAAGCCAGAAAGAAAAACACCAATACAGTATACTGACACATATATATGGAATTTAGAAAGATAGTAATGATGACCCTGTATGTGAGACAACAAAAGAGACACAGACATATAGATCGGACTTTTGGCCTCTGAGGGAGAGGGAGAGGGTGGGATGATTTGGGAGAATGGCATTGAAGCATGTATACTATCATGTAAGAAATGAGGCGCCGACCTATGTTCGATGCAGGATGCAGGATGCTTGGGGCTGGTGCACGGGGATGATCCAGAAAGACGTTGTGGGGTGGGAGGTGGGAGGTGGGAGGGGGATTCAGGATTGGGAGTTCGTGTACACCTGTGGTGGATTCATGTTGATGTATGGCAAAGCCAATAGAGTATTGTAAAGTAAAATAAAGTAAAATAAATTAAAAAATTTTTTTTTCTATTTAGTTTCATAGAAAATGGAACCAAATATCTGACCTCAGGTAGTTACATGATTACCCAATACGGAGTTTAGCACTTCAGACCAAACCAGTACTTCTACTAGAGTATACATCATCATTGTAACAAGCAAAAAATCTCTCCAGCAAAGACCACCTTGCAGCTTTTTCATTATGGGGAGACCTGAAGTCTCCCATGTAATAAGCTGATCTATAAGGATTAACTGGGAGATTCTGTGATCTCAAAATACACCTAAATAAAATTTTAGAACTTGGTCTGTAACACCTGAGGCAGATGGCAGACCTATGTTCTGAGTTGATTTTATTTCAAATAGATTAAAATAGATAAAATAGTTTATTTCATAAATTGGATTAAGGCTAAAATATTATAACCTTGTAGCACCCACTCTCGGAGAAGGCAGTGGCATCCCACTCTAGCACTCTTGCCTGGAAACTCCCATGGATGGAGGAGCCTGGTAGGCTGCAGTCCTTGGGGTCGCTGAGTCAGACACGACTGAGCGACTTCACTTTCACTTTTCACTTTCGTGCCTTGGAGAAGGAAATGGCAACCCACTCCAGTGTTCTTCCCTGGAGAATCCCAGGGATGATGGAGTCCAATGGGCTGCCATTTGTGCGGTCGCACAGAGTCAGACATGACTGAAGTGACTTAGCAGCAGCAGCAGCAGCACCCACTCTATTTTGGGTCTTATTAGTGTCACAAAAGTGTAAAAATGCTCAGCTATAATCCCAGCTATAAGTAAAATGAAAGGAAAGAGAACATGAAGTCTAAAATTAAGATACATGGAATGTTTATAATCTTTAGAGTGGTTTACTCCACAAGTTGACATATGAATCTAAAAGTAACAATTAGGAGTTTGTTATTTGTTTTAGAAGGCAATCTAAGTGAGTTAAACATTGGACTAATGTACCATGTACAACAGATCAAAGCCAGAACTAATATAAAGTAAGAAAGTGTTGTACTCCTTGGCCATTTATTTACTGATAAAGGAATCGGCTGATAAGAGGTATGGTTACACTTTTCCATTCATAGAGTCAATGTGCAATATACAATGGTTAGTCACTTCAGAAACAAATTCCTCAGAATGGGGAGAAGCAATCAGAGAATCACTGCAGGGGAGCCAGGAAATAAAGAGGAAAGGGACAAAGAGGAAGGAGACAATGAGGAAGTGCCTGGGCCCTATTATCCTATCACCGTACTCAGTTGTTCCCCACTTCCCCAGAGTCTTCAATTCAAAGTTCTGATCGACATAAACTTTATGCAGAAATGCCAGGCTGGCTGAAGCACAAGCTGGAATCAAGATTGCCAGGAGAAGTATCAATAACCTCAGATATGCAGATGACACCACNAAAAGACCCTGATGCTGGGAGGGATTGGGGGCAGGAGGAGAAGGGGATGACAGAGGATGAGATGGTTGGATGGTATCACTGACTCAATGGACATGAGTTTAAGTAAGCTCTGGGAGTTGGTGATGGACAGGGAGGCCTGGCATGCTGCAGTCCATGGGGTCACAAAGAGACACGACTGAGCGACTGAACTAAACTGAACACAAATTTATAGTGAGCCCATGAATTTTAATGTACGTATACATCCATGTAACCACCAGACAGATGAAGAAATTTCTAGGGCACTGGAAGGCTGCTTTGTGCCCTTTCCCACTCAGTACTCACCAACGTTATAGAATAGGCTTGTTCATTTTAAAACTTCATATTTCCATACTTTAAATGGAAACATTTAACATGTACTATTATTTATCTGGTTTCTTTTGGTCAAAATTACCATTGAGATTCAATAGCTGTTCAGTGTGACAATATTCCATTGTTCTTCATTGCTAGGTGGTATTCTTTTGTTACAGCTGCTTACTCTGCACCCTACTACACACCAATTATTGGTGACAAGTCTATCTCCTATAGTGTCCTTTGACAGCAGCCACATCTCTGTACCTTCCTCCCACTCACTCCTCACTCTGCACCAAGACTCAACAGTGATCTGTCTTTCCTCTAAATGTATATATCATTTATGTCTCATTTGGCTCTTATACGCCTGTAGGATCAGTGATAGATGGTCTATCAAAATCATATATATGGGAGATATGTGTATACATACACATCACTGCTCGCCCCCACACTCATTTCAAACGTGCTCTCTGTCCTCAGAGAACTTATTATCTGACTACTCCTCCTTAGCATCTTATTCCTCTGTTTCTCAAAATGTTTTCATTCACAAAAATGTTGTGTTTGCATCAACCCTGCTGGTTCTCTCCATTTACTTCTCGGTGATTTCATCCACACTCTAATGTGACTTCCAAGGCTGTACCTCTCATCCAGACTCTACCCCATAATTGAGACTTTCCTACTTAAACGTCTGCTGAGTATATTTACGTGGATATATGACTGATATCTCATGCTCATTATTCTTAATCTTCAGTTTCCCATCTAAACACGATCTTAAACCATCTATGTCAGAACTCTGATAATCCTTCTCAACACATCTTCCTCTTCATCTTTTTGTACATCCAATTCTTGCATGCTCTAAACTGTTTTGTGAATCCTGATATCACTGTCAACTTTCATTTGAGGTACTACGATAATGTTCTTACTGATTTCCTTACCTCTGGTCTCCCCTTCTACACCACTATCAGGAGACAAGTCTCTGAGATAAAATCACATCAGTGCCTCTGTAATACCTTAACCAACCCAAAGATCATACTCTGAGACCTGTGATTACCAATAATTGTGTCCTCTCCAAAATTTCATGCAACCCATCCTCTTAACACTGTCTCCTTCTGGTTTACTCCCCTTGGTGCCTTGACCTCTTTGCTCCTAACCTAGCTCAATTTCACAGTCAATTATCATAATCCTAACCTCACACTAACATTTGGTTCTCTGCCCCTCTCTTGCTTCCTTTGTAATTAATTCAATTTTAGTAAAGCCATAATTCTTTGTCTGCAAGCTGTGATGAAATCTAAACCTCTGTTACTCTTCACTTGTATCTGTGAATCTGAACACAGCTGGCAGGTATCACTTTACTTTCCTGATGCAAATCTCAATTGAGTAGTCAATGCCTAGCTTCTACATGTTCTTAATTAACTACTCTCATATTCCCCTAGATAACACTTCTCTCTTCAAACCCAAAGAGCCCCTCCAACTGCTCACTCTCAGCTAAAAACAGTGCTTCTTATTCCAGAGAGAAAACTGAAGCAGGGGCTTCCCTTGTGGCTCAGTAGTAAAAAATTTGCCTGGCAATGCAGGAGTCATTTGATCCCTGAACTGAGGAGAACCCACATGCTGTGGAGCAACTAATTCCATGCGCCACAACTATTGAGCTTGTGCTCCACAAGGAAACGCCACCACGAGAAACCTGCATGCCACTATCAAGAGTAACCCCTGCTTGCTGCAACTAGAGAAAAGCTCAAGCAGCAACAAAGACTGCTACAATAGAGGAAACAGCTATAATCTTAATTTTATATAAAACTTAACTTGATCTAAAACAGATCTGCCCAGATCTGTGCACTAGAGATGGCATTCTGTAATAGCTGTTGAACTGAATCAGTTCAATATTTGTTGAAACTGTCTGTTTCCAATCTACTTTGCAAATTCTTGAAAAGCCTAGATTAAGTTGATATCTGGAAGTCCTCTAAATAAAATCCTTTGGGGGAAGAGTCATTTATTCTTTCATTCACTCAGTCAACAAGTATATCATGAGAACTATTAAGAGGCACTTTGTTACTGAGGATTCAGAGTCTAGAGGGAATAGCAATAATTCTATATTAAAGTTATACAGGACAGTGAAAACTATTAATAGTATATTTTAAAAATAAAATAAAATTTAAATCCAAAGTAACATTAAAAAAAAAGATATCCATTCAGCTATATATTGTATCTGGGTGGTGCAACTGTTGTTGAGGTGTCCTAGAAACAACAAGGGGATTTCACTTTCACTTTACAAACTCTTCTGTTTTTTTAAAATAGAAAATATAAATTATTTTAAATAAAGAATATATTAAAAACAAATAAAGGTTAAAGAAAACAATAATAGAGTTAGAAATAGCTGAGTGCCGTAGGGAGATACAAAGAAATAAAGATAAAAAGGAGCTTCTGGAACTGTTTAAATCCAGAAAAAATAGTCTAAGGGCCTCTAATATAAAGAAATTCTTAGGGCCAAAATCTAACCCTTAAAGTTCTGTACAACTTGAGATACAAGACAATACTTCCCACAAGTGTACTCAGAATTTCATGGAAATTTCCAAATTGCCACTTTGGGTTAGAAAAAAGTGATAATCTAATTTGGCTCATCCAGGAAAACTCGGGGAGACCAGGATAAATTACCCTACTCATAACTTTCTCACAGTTGTTCCTCACAGATACAAAAAAAAGGGCAGAGATGTTATATATTCAGCCTAGAGTTAGAGAAAGCCCTTGACCTTGAATTTTCCAGGACTAAAGAAAGCCCTGAACTTTGAAAAAATACTTACTCTTTAAACTGTGATTTTAAAAAAATAAATAAATAAACTGCGATTTTTTTTTTAAAGCTAATAATTGATAATTGTTAGAGCTGCCTTTTGGATCTTCAGGGATGAAAAGACCCCTAAAACTAAGACTTGATGATTTAATTTTGTGTTTATATACTTATGTGTTCATTCCAGGCAATATCAGAGACTGAAGTTTGAAATACATCATAGAATATATGAAACAAATACATCATAATCTCTGTACCTTTCACATCCTGTGCTGTGTCACAAGGAATTGCAGTTGACCCTGAACAATACAGGGGTTAGGGGCACTGATCCTCATTCAGTTGAAAACCCTGTGTATAACTTTCCAGTTAGCTCTTCATGTCTGCATATCTGCATTGCAGAGTCAACCAATCTGCAGACTGTATAATACTGTAGCATGTATTTATTGGGAAAAAAAAATTCACCAATAAGTGGACCTGTTTAGTTCAAAGTTATGTTGTTTCAGGGTCAACTGTATTTTTGAAATCACTGGGGCATTATTGTGCTGACAATATTTTAAGAAGAAACAACAGGATAAAATTATCCTCAAGTAGATAAATATATGGTACATTTTCAAATTAGATAAAATGTGAGCATAACTTCAGGTCTATGGTGCAGAGAGAGAACAAAAATTGGAAGGCTTTCCTGCTGGCTCAGTGGTTAAAAAAAAAAATCTGCCTGCTAATGTAGGCAGATTTCCATCCCTGGTCTGGGAAGATTCCACATGCTACAGAGCAACTAAGCCTATGTGCCACAACTACTCAGCTTGTGCTTAAGAGCCTGGGAACTGCAACTACTGAGCCCACATACTCCAACCACTGAAGGCTTTGTGCCCTCCAGTCCATGCCCTGCAGCGAGTGACCGTAATGAGAAGCCCTCCCACCCCAACTAGAGAGTAGCCCACACTCAAAGCAACTGGGAAAAAGCTCGAGCAGCAAAGAAGACCCAGCACAGCCATAAATAAATGAATGAATAAATAAAATTATTTTTAAAAACAAGAATACCTAAATTTTATATAAAGAGTGTATGTCCTTATCTGGAAGAATTACTGTGTGATAGGTCCCAAAAGAATTGCAGAGAACATGCCCGGGAATTCAAATTTTTATATAAACCTAGAAGAGCCAGAAAAGATCACAACAAATAATAAGTGTACAATAGAAATAGAACATAGTTTCAAAAGGAAGTAGTTGAAGAATAGAATCCTCTTTAAAATATAAACATTTTATCTGATATTTTAAGTCCAAAATCTGAGAATAGATCAATTTATTGTAGATATCTTTTTTCTTACATTTTGGGCAAGTGATTGCATATTAGTAAGATAGTTTCATATTACCAAACTCCTTATCTGGGTCTCCAAAAACTCAACTGGAATGTGCTGTTAACTATTTCCAAGTACTGTCTTTCCACTATTTCTTGCTGAGTTGCTAAGTTGTGTCCGACTCTTTTGTGACCCCATGGATTAGCCAGATAGGCTCCTCTGCCCATGGGACTTCCCAGGAAAGAATACTAAAGTGGGTTGCTATTTCCTTATCCAGGGGATTTCGCTGACACAGGGATCAAACCCATGTCTCTTGCATTGGCAAGTGGATTCTTTACCACTGAGCCATGAGGGAAGTCCCTTTCTAATTCACCAGGTTTTAAATATCCTAACTTCAAAAAGTTCTTTCCCATGTCTACACTAAATTTTTCTTCCTGTATTAAATTAAAAAGGCCACATTGAATTTATCTGGCCTTGTGTAAAAATGATTTCAGAGCAAAAAGTGATGAAATTATACAACATTCCATAGACACAAGATAACATTTTATGACAGCTATAGACTTACATAGCCAATGCTATTTGTGCTTAGAAACAGGGGAAAAATCATCAGTAATGAAGTACTTTTATAGCTTTGCATTTTAGAAAGTAGTCATTGTTTTTGAAACTCTTAAGTATAATAAAAGTAATTCACAAAGAAGCATACACTACATAGGAAGCTATACTAATGTTCTATAATGATTAAATCATTACATTGATCTAATCTATTACTTCCAAACCAAATTTCAGATAAAGTACCTTACCTCATTTCTCATGATTCTCCAAAGATTTAGTGTAATTCGGCCAACAATATTTATCTCACTCATTGTATCTGATCCATACTCATCTCTTTCGGCTGCAAATCTATTCTCAGTTTTATCATCTATAGAAATGAATACAGACTGCATCAGGACTCACAGAAATCAAATTTCCAAGCAAAGCATAAGAAAATGAGAATAATAAAAATGAAGTATAAGGATTAAATGTAATTCACAGTCTATTTTGTATTAGACTTAAGAGAATAATCATTATTTTGATAGGTTTTTCTGTCCTGTTTAAGTTAAAAAAGAATTTTGTGAAATAAATGTATCTGAAAACTGTACATATTTTAAACAATAAAACATATATATATATATATACACACATATTTTTAAAATAAATCCNTAGGTTTTAAATATCCTAACTTCAAAAAGTTCTTTCCCATGTCTACACTAAATTTTTCTTCCTGTATTAAATTAAAAAGGCCACATTGAATTTATCTGGCCTTGTGTAAAAATGATTTCAGAGCAAAAAGTGATGAAATTATACAACATTCTATAGACACAAGATAACATTTTATGACAGCTATAGACTTACATAGCCAATGCTATTTGTGCTTAGAAACAGGGGAAAAATCATCAGTAATGAAGTACTTTTATAGCTTTGCATTTTAGAAAGTAGTCATTGTTTTTGAAACTCTTAAGTATAATAAAAGTAATTCACAAAGAAGCATACACTACATAGGAAGCTATACTAATGTTCTATAATGATTAAATCATTACATTGATCTAATCTATTACTTCCAAACCAAATTTCAGATAAAGTACCTTACCTCATTTCTCATGATTCTCCAAAGATTTAGTGTAATTCGGCCAACAATATTTATCTCACTCATTGTATCTGATCCATACTCATCTCTTTCGGCTGCAAATCTATTCTCAGTTTTATCATCTATAGAAATGAATACAGACTGCATCAGGACTCACAGAAATCAAATTTCCAAGCAAAGCATAAGAAAATGAGAATAATAAAAATGAAGTATAAGGATTAAATGTAATTCACAGTCTATTTTGTATTAGACTTAAGAGAATAATCATTATTTTGATAGGTTTTTCTGTCCTGTTTAAGTTAAAAAAGAATTTTGTGAAATAAATGTATCTGAAAACTGTACATATTTTAAACAATAAAACATATATATATATATATACACACATATTTTTAAAATAAATCCTTTTCTCTTTAAATATGATAATTACTAGTGCTATTTTTATGAATATCTAATATCACATCATTCTTTGCTGTTTGGATGAAAAACATTTATTATGAAACTTGTCATCTCTTGCAAAAAAATGGTAGAATTTTTAACCTAAACAACTCTCTGAAAATTTGTTGACATTAATTAATGATGTTCGTATTGAGGATGACTATATATAGAGAACTAGTTGAGAGTACCTCTTATAGCATATAGGCTTCTGAGTTTAGTTTCTAAGTGATGATTATATCTAGAATAGAAATCAAAATGTGTTTCTAGTATATAACACTGGGTATAAATGAATGTTGTTGATGAGGCTCTGGAATAATAAGTATATTCATCGACTCAATGGACATGAGTTTGAGCAAACTCCAGGAGATAGTGAAGGACAAGGAAGCCGGGAATGCTGCAAGTCCATGGGGTCGAAAAGAGTCAGACACGACTTAGCAACTGAACAACAACAATGGTATTTGAATGTCTGTTGAGTCCAAAAACTAACATTATTTTATTTTAATACAGCTACTTTATTATGTTTGTACTATAGTGCAAAATAAAAATTATACTTTCTACTCAGAAATGTTTTATCTTGCCCCAGGTCATGTAGTAGCAAAAACTAGTATTCTAAACCTGGGTCAGTTGATTATAAAGACCATGTAGACACACCTACCACTCTTCTTTATTTTAGAGACATAATGCTTTAAAGATTTTTTCAAGTGTATAGCATAGTGATTTAGTATGTTTGCAAATTATATTCCATTATAGTTTATTACAAGATAATGGGTATAATTTCCTGTGCTCTACTGCATGAAACTAACACTATATTATAAATTAATTTAAAAAAAGGTTTCAATTTAATACCTACATAATGTTTATTACATTCTCAGGCACTGTTCTCAGTATTTCACAATCACCCTATGAGATAAGTTCCATTACATCCCCATTTTACAGATGAACAAACTGAAGTATCGATAGGTTAAGTAACCTATCCTGTTGGACATCCAAATCCTGTTGGCCAGGGCTTGAACCCAGGTAGTCTTTCTGCAGAATGAACTCTTTACCAAAGTGCTCTTTACTGCTGCTGCTGCTAAGTCACCAGTCATGTCGACTCTGTGTGACCCCATAGACGGCAGCCCATCAGGCTCCCCTGTCCCTAGTGCTCTTTACTATGCTTCCTTAAATCATGCCCTTTCTACGGTTTCATGCCACCTCATAAATGGTTTCAGCAATGTTCTAAAAGGATAGGAAGTTTCATTCATTATTCTGAAGTCATATACCTTGTTACAAATTAATCAACTAGTAAGTGCACTGAACACTCATGCTGCCTATCCTCACTGTTCAGAACCCTATCCCCAATGAAATGATGTAAAAACTGAAATGTATCACTATTCCTCACTCAAGGGACATAGAAGCTACAAAAAATTAATTCCATGAAAAGCTAAAAGCAGCTATCTTTTTATCGTAAGATTTTGCAAAGCTCAAAATATTTGCTGTCCTTGAATCTTCTAGCTTCAACCCTTCTCTATTTATCAACACTTTGGATATTTTGTTGACTTCATAATCCCTTTCAGGAGGTATCTTGACTGGTTTTTACTAATTTTGTATTTGACCTTTAAGCCTCTCGAACTATATGCTACTTTGTCCTAGTCAGACTTGTGTGTGGGGGGCCTTTAAAACAAAGTTATTAAAAATTTGATAACTATAAAGAAAATATAATTTTAAAAATACTTAAAAAAAAACTAATTTTGGTATGAATGTTATTATTGTCTCCTTCTTCAATTAGAATAACACTTTAAAGGAATAGACTTCAAAATTCATGTAATTTTTTAGCCTGCTACTGCTACTGCTGCTAAGTCACTTCAGTCGTGTTCGACTGTGCAACCCCATAGACAGCAGCCCACCAGGCTCTGCTGTCCCTGGGATTCTACAGGCAAGAACACTGGAGTGGTTAATTTTTTAACCTGACACTCCCCCCCGCAAAAAACAACAGTTAGTGTTTCTCTACCATTTCCTCCTTCCTCACCAAACAGATAAAACATAGAAACAGACAAATAAAATAAAATTGTGGTATGCCAAGTCAAAGAAATGTTTTGTACTTCATAATGATTTTAAAGACTATCTCATAAAGCAGAAAAATACTTATGTTAAAATGCTGGGTAAAAATGGGATATATGTATGATTAAAGTTACATAAGAAATAAAGACCTGTATTCTTTTTGTTGTTTGTTTTCCAGTCACTAAGTTGTGTCCCACTCTTTTGTGACCCCCATGACGTGTAGCCCACCAGGCTTCCCTGTCCATGGGATTTCCCAGGAAAAGAATCCTGGAGCAAGTTGCCATTTCCTTCTTCAGGGGATCTTCCTAACCCAGGAATCAAACCCATGTTGCCTGCACTGGCACACAGATTCTTTTACACTGAGCCAGTAGGGAAGCCCCAAAGACCTAATGTTCTAAAAAGACCTATGTATGTATATGAAAAATGACTGAAAGAAAAATAAACAACAGATATACTAACGGTATCTATAGCAGTGATTACAGCATTTTTCTTTCACTTTTCTTGATTTTCAAATTTTTATATAATGGAGTTATGATAATATCTAGAACTTACACAACTTAGTATTAAAAATTAGGCTAAAACAATCATCTTGTCTTTATTCATAATTTGCTCTGTAGCTGAACAAAAAACATTCAGAGCGTCCTACCTGGCACCCGAGAGATCATCTGGCATAAGTCAACACTTAGTGCAGCAGCCCTGTGTAAGAGGTAACCCCAGGAATGCATCTGAATCTCATATCCTAGAAGAATATCAGGATCATACCTGAAGAAGAAATGAAAAAATTACACCTTTAACCAGAAGAATTGCTTCATTAAACAAATTACAAAATTAAAAATCTATTTTTTATTATATTTCTGAGGTGGGAAAGGGTGATATAGGGTTTACCTATAGAATTTCTATATAGGAAGGAATGGGGCATTTAGGGTTCTAAGTTTGAAGCTACTTTTGTAAAGCAAAAGTAGTTTCTACTTAGGCATTTACTTGATATGACTTGGCAAAGAGGCTGCTAAAAATTGGGGTGGGAGGCAAGCATTACCAGTTAAATGCATGAATGAGGGTAAAATTGAGATTTAATGTGGGTAGGGGTGGGGTGAAGTATGAGGGCATGTGTGGATACTGTATTTTGAAAATGATCTCCCAGGTCATTCTGTTGTCACTTTCTACCCCTCTATGCTCTACTGTCCTTAAACAGTTGTAATGCTGAGAAAAAATGGAAACTTCTTCCTTTTCCCTCCAATTTTAGTAAAGACTTTGTCCGCACATAAAGGCAGGCCTCGACAATGACAAGTTTGCCTCTAAACTTAAAAGAAAGGTGACTTAGTTTAATGGAAGAATTAAATATTAATAGGGGTGAGATTAATGTGGGGAAGCTAAACAGCAAAAACTAGGCAAAAATCGTGCTCACTGTGGTTACACAGTTGCATTGGTAGACTGAACTGACAATCTGCATCTAACTCAGAAGGAGCCATTTTGTACTTTTGAGGACTTTCACAGTGACCACCATAAAAAAAAGTTTGCTTATAGAACACAAAAAAATAGCATGAAGATTTACTTTCATAGGAAAACTGTGTGGGCAAGACAAGAACTGATTACAGTCTGAAGTAGAGAACAAAAACTTTTGAGCAAAAAATACTGCAATGCTATCAAACCAGAAGCTCTAAATTACTCTGATTGTTGTGCTGTGCTGTGCTTAGTCAGTCAGTCCTGTCTGACTCTTCGCGACCCCATGGACTGTAGCCCGCCTGGCTCCTCTGTCCATGGGGATTCTCCAGGCAAGAATACTGGAGTGGGTTGCCATGCCATCCTCCAAGGGATCTTCCCAGCCCAGGGACTGGACCCAGGTCTCCTGCATTGCAGGCGGATTCTTTATTGTCTGAGCCACCAGTGAAGCTAAAGAATACTGGAGTGGGTAGCATACCCCTTCTCTAGGGGAACTTTCCAACACAGGGATCAAACTGGCGTCTCCTGCACTGCAGGCAGATTCTTTACCAGCTGAACTATCAGGGAAGCCCCTGACTGTTGTATTTATAAAAGCGAAAAAGCAGAGTGAAAGATCATAAAAATTTGTAAAGTTGGGTTTCATATAACTGCCTTCAAAGTCATTCTGAATTATGGAATGACCAACCTGCCCAGATTATATCACTTAACACTTCAAGTATTATCCAACGTCTGTAGTATAAGACTATCTCAGTATTAGTACATCTACTAATGTAAGCAGTATTTGGCTACTCTGCAAGTGGCACAGATCAGATCTATGGTACGGTACTTCAATGCATCATGGACAGATCAGATCTATGTTTAGAACCATTTTCTAATATTCTGTCATTCTTCCATAGCCATTTTCATTAAAAGGGTATTTAATTACCTTAGTTTGTACTTTGACAACAAAAATAAGAGTATTACATATGTCTCCTTATTTTTAATCCTGAAGGATTTAGTGGCTGACGTCGAAAGAACTAGGTTTAAACCTCTGCAATAATATTCTTTTCATTTTTCCTATTCATTAAGGGCCCTATAAAATACATTCCCTAATGTAAATTTCAATATCTGGTGATCTGCTTTTGATCCATTATTACACTACAACTTACAAAGGAGCCTTCAAACTTGTTATGAGAAAAAGATAACATACACTTTCCTCTATATAAAAAGGACAGAAATTTCTGAGAAAACCACTTAATAAAACTTATTAATTTAATACAACAGCCAAATGGATCTTTTCCCCAACCTATAAAAGTGTTTTCTTGGTAGAAAGTGCAATGTGGGTGATAATTCTGGAACAAAGAGTGGGATTACAACATAAGTGTGGAGAAGCTAAAGAAAGCAAAGCATTATGCAACAATGTGGTTAAGACTCAGGCTCAGAGGTTAAGTGTAGACTGATTCTTTAAAAGGAAGTCCAGAAAGGTCCTAGAGCCTTAAAAAATATCTCCCAAAACCATTCCTGCTCATTAGTCTTCTAATAATATCCAGTATCTTAACACATCTTTTTGTTGATAGCAACTTCATCAACTCTTCCATTAATGTCAATCTCTTCTCAGAGCAAAGATGAACTAGCTGTATGATGAGTGTATCTCCCTATAAAATTATGTAATGTCTAAACTTGGGCAGAAGTGACAAGCATCTCTAAAGATCATCAAGGATAGGAGACGTGAAGGATTCCCATACACACAAAAAAGAACCCGCAGCTGATAGCTTTAACACTTCTCATTTAGAACAGGCACTGAGATTTGGTCACAGTTAACTCTGAACGTTCATTTTCATCCTATTGGAGATCAAACCAGTCAATCCTAAAGGACATCAACCCTGAACATTCACTGTAAGGGCTGTTGCTGAAGCTCCAATACTTTGGCTACCTGATGTGAAGAGCCGACTCACTGGAAAAAACCCTGATGCTGGGAAAGATTGAAGGCAATAGGAGAAGGGGATGGCAGAGGATGAGATGGTTAGATAGCATCACAGACTCAATGGACATGAATCTGAGCAAACTCTGGAAGACAACCAAGGACAGAGAAGGCTGGCATGCTGCAGTCCATGGGGTTGCAGAGAGTCAGACACGACTCAGTGACTAAACAACAACAAGCATTCTGAACTTAAGAGAAGACTTTGGAAGGTTGCTGGAGTACCTATCATATACATTTCTAAGCATGAAGAGGATGCCAAATTATTACAGAGCTCTTCTGTTATAACTGTTACACAGTTCTTCCAATTTCTTCATCTGAATTTCTTTGACTCATGTTAACATCTTATTATTGTAAGAATTATCTTTCCAATCAGCAACTTGTTCTGTTGTGGTAAATGGTTAATAGATTTGACTAAACATATGTATTTTTTAATAGCTATGAAAATTTTTTCTCAATTAACAAGTGTCTCTTGTAAACTACTACTGCTCAGAGATGACTGCTGAAAAAAAAACAAAAAGTTACCCTTAATGATTCTCTTAATAGATTTATTAAAGGTTTGATTCTGTTAGAAAACCTGTGTCATTTCAACATTTTCAGATTTATCATGTATATTTATGTTTTGACCCAAAGGTTGTTCGATCTTACAAGACTCTCAAAGATATCTGTTTCAAGTTCAAAGTTCCAAGGATTCCATGATTCCATATTTCTTCTGTGAAAATATTTGATGACAGTAACAAAATCTTAGTGACCTGTTCTTTAATTTTTGTAAATTTTATTCACTCCACCAGGTTTCTGAAAGTTACACAAAGAACAAGGTTGAGTAAATGCAGTTAGTAGTGAAGAACAAAATTGTGGAGAAAATGGAAGCACCAGAAACATGAAAATGATTTTATTTGCTTAGGCAGAAAAAAGTTGCTTCACAACTTTTATTGTAGATAATACTAAGACCTGTACAGATGAGAGGTGAAAGAGCTCTAACTTGGGGAGTGGCAGCGAGCATCTGGAAAGGAGAAGGAATGATCTTGAAAACTAATTCTGAGGTTAGATAGATAGGAGGGACTAATGCATGGACTAGAGAAAAGAAAAAGGAAGGACTCAAACTGTTAAAGTTAGGGAGGCTAGGGAAATATGTAAGTAATAGTTCAAGGAAATAGAGAAAGATAAAAATGTCTATGACAAGAATATAGTGGATCTGGTTTTACTTGTTTTATAGTACTTTACATGACTTTACATATTTGCCACCTGAGGAAGTAAATATTAAGAATGAAAAAATAAAGATGATAAACCTCTTTGAGACTAACACCTGTATTTAATTCAGTTTTATATTCAGCACCTAGCACTGTATTTTACAGAGTTAATATTTAAGTACTGACCAGGCTAAGAGTTTTATGTGCTTTATCGCACTTAATTCTAATACCTATTACCCATTTTACAGATGAGGAAATAAAAGTTTAGAGAGATAAGCAACTTGTTCAAGACAAAGACAAAAAGACAGAGATGGCTGACTCCCAAGCCTACACTCTTAGCAAAGCCTGTGTTACGTAGGTACTCAACAAATGAGGTTTAAGAAGGAAAATACCTTTAAGGGAGTTGTTTGTAGTAATACATAACAACACTACAGAACTGAAGTGCTAATATTTAATTCTTCTTCTTCTCTTTCTAGTAGCCATGTGACGTAGAGTAAGAACCAGAAGTTAATTTTATTTTCTTTACTGCACTTTTCTTAACAACTAGTATAATTCATGTTATGGACATTTAAGAAAGTTACTACACTTGCAAATAACTGACAAGATTCTCAGTGTTGGCAGGTAATCCTATTGCTAGGAATATACCTAACAAGAAGAACCAAGCCTACAGAGCCCAGGGACACTACTGGATATGCACTGGCCCATAAAATGGTATTTGACTAAAACTCTTACATGTTCCTTTTGCTAAGCTGCTTGCAGTGTGAGTTCTGAAAGTACCTGACATCTTCTCAGTATCTTCTCACACCTGACAAGCTGTGTGAGAAGATAAAAGATAGGACTGACAATGGTAAGACTCAAATGGATGGGAATCCATCCAGTCACCAGTGCTATAAATAGTAAAAATACATTCCCCTTTATTCCTCCCTAGAGTGGTGGGGAGTAGCATATCATTAAAAATTTTTTTTGATGCTCTGACATCTAATTTTGTTTCTTTGAAAATGTTTTCTGGCGTTCTAACTTTCTCTCTTAAAAGATTCTTTTTAATTGAAGGATAACTGCTTTACAATATTGTGTTGGTTTCTGCCATACATCAACATGAATCAGCCNTTAAAAATTTTTTTTGATGCTCTGACATCTAATTTTGTTTCTTTGAAAATGTTTTCTGGCGTTCTAACTTTCTCTCTTAAAAGATTCTTTTTAATTGAAGGATAACTGCTTTACAATATTGTGTTGGTTTCTGCCATACATCAACATGAATCAGCCATAGGTATCTTTTGAATCAGCCCATATCTTTTGTACCTCCCTCCCACCTCATCATACCCTTCTAGATTCTAATTTTCAAGATGGATTGTATTAACCCATTTGGGATTAAATCAGATGTTGAGTCAGTAAAATATCATCACTGATCTTTAATACAATATATCATCTCACTTATACAGGAAAAAGTTCTCCAAAGCAAAACAGAAAGGGTTGAGTGTAACAACATGCTCAAGGATAGCTTTTATCCATACATCAGAATCTGAAGAGTTATTTTCCAGCCTGCTTTTAGGCATTTAAAAACCTAACAACAGGCAGAAGTTTTATGTTTCTAGAAAAGTGAAACACATGGCTACTAAGAGTTATACTCTTGAGAAGATGCAAGAAATTCACTTAATTGTTTTATTTTAAAATTAAAATAACTTTGGTAAAACATCATTTTCATAAATCTGGACAAGATCCTACTATCAAGCATCAAAGCCAACATTAAATGGTCAAAAGAGATTTTTAAGAAATTATGTACACAAAAGGGTATGTACCAGATAGTCCTAGATTTATGAACAGATTATAATCTAAAATTTTGGAAATATGGATTTGTTTAGAACTCAGAAAACATTTTCTTAAAAAAAAAAAAAGTAAAAAGGTATTGAAATGGTGGTTCCTAGGGTAGAACGCTATTTAATCAATGATACAGTTTAACTTTATAGTTATTATTTCATCACCACAGAAAAATGCGAAAATCTAACTGGAAAAAGCTAGAAACTAAGCTAGTATTTGTTTCTCACTGGCCCCTCAGTCCTGAGAATAGAATATTCTTTTTTTTATCCCTAATCTGATAGAAATGATGATGGTGATTGGAGATGAGAGCAAAATCCTTTTCAGAATAACTTTTCTTTAAAGGGCCACAGGAAGGGATTCACTTTCTCTTTTTTACCTTCACCTACATTACTCAGCAATAGCNTTTTTTTTATCCCTAATCTGATAGAAATGATGATGGTGATTGGAGATGAGAGCAAAATCCTTTTCAGAATAACTTTTCTTTAAAGGGCCACAGGAAGGGATTCACTTTCTCTTTTTTACCTTCACCTACATTACTCAGCAATAGCACAAAAGGACTGGGAAAAAAGCTGGAAAAATCAGAAAATAAAAACAATACCTCTTTATTATATTTGCAATTTCTTGAAAAAGTGCCTTCTCATCAGCAGCATAGGTAACTTGTAGTCCTGTGATTCCAGATCTAATAAGTAATGGGGTCTGATATCTGCTATCTAAGAAATAAACAAAATGTTTATTATATATAATTGTGTTAAGTAATATTATCTGACTTTTGAGTAAAATTATACAACTAGAATATTTTAAAATAAGACAGCTTCCCCAGAGTAAACACATAATTGTTTCCTGCAATTTTTCTTAAAGGTTTTCTAGTACAATATGCAACTAAAAATTCAAATTTTATGTATTTTCAGCTATTTTCCNTATAATTGTGTTAAGTAATATTATCTGACTTTTGAGTAAAATTATACAACTAGAATATTTTAAAATAAGACAGCTTCCCCAGAGTAAACACATAATTGTTTCCTGCAATTTTTCTTAAAGGTTTTCTAGTACAATATGCAACTAAAAATTCAAATTTTATGTATTTTCAGCTATTTTCCTGAAAAGTCTACATTCACAAAATTTCCTAGATAACATGTCACCCCAAAATAAATTTTATTACTTTATTTATTTTTATAGGAAGAGCTTTGCTTAGTAGAGAATATTTTAATTAGTGGTATGTTGGAAAATGTTTACAAGCACCATTCCATGGTGGGGGGCAGGGGGGGAGCCCTGATTTGTACTGCTTGCTTATTTCTAAGACATGAGAAATTCTGACCATGGGTAAATTCAAACTACCAATGTGACATCAACTACTTCAAAAAATTCATGAAAATTTAGCAATTGGCTCATGAGCTGGTACAAGCCAGCTCAAGCATATCACTGATTAAACTGCAAATTCCTGAACAGTTTTGTTAAACCTTCCTCCTCAATTGACTTAGAATTCAGATATTCAGATATTACTATCTAAAATTGCCAAAGAACACTTGGTATTTTAAAAAATGCCTTATGTGGTATCCTATATGAAGAACCTCTGAACTTAAAGTATATGTATTTGTGAAGAAATATCAACAAAATTGGAATACACCTTATGTAGTGTGCAAACCATTAATTTACAGTAGTAACTTTTAAATTAAAAAAAAAATTTTTTTTGGCCACACTGCATGGCACGTGGGATCTTAGTTCCTTGACCAGGGATCAAACCTGTACTCCCTGCACTGGAAGGGTGGAGTCTTAATCACTGGACCACCAGGAAAGTCCATAACTTAACTTCTTAAAGCAAAGAAAAATTCTGTATTAGCAGCAAAATACCAGCATGTATATATAAGGAAGACTGTCTACCCAACCTATAGATATACAATCATTTGAATTCAACAGTAACAATTAGTATTTCATATAATACTTAGATCAAATTAGATATGCTAATTGGAAATTTTATTAAGCTCCTTATATTGTACTGCTTCTGACTTCTAACAATAAATCAAGAATAATGAATCTAAGACAAAATTATATACAACACCTCCTATTTCCACTGAAACAAACATTTAGAGAGAAGTTTTTTTTTAAAACTAGCAAAACTTTATTACCAAAGTTTTATGAGCACAATATAAGAAATGAAAATTAAATCCCAGAGTTCTTCATGAACATAGGTGCATGCATCCTAATATAACAGTGGCAAACTGAATACAGCAATAGCTAAAACAATATACATCAAAGGCAAGGTGAATGTATCCTAGTATTGAAAGTTCTGTTTAACACCAGGGAATCAGTTTTTTAATCTGATACATTAACAGATTATAAAATGTGCATGGTAGGAAACTCACAGATGCATAATCAACAAATAGTACTATTTGAGGGAGTTCCTAACCATAAGGTAGAGAGGAGTTCTTTATGCTTGTTTGGTTTAGACCCCGAGCAAAGAAACTGCCCCAGTACAAGGTTCTTCCTCTGGTCAAAGTGTTAGTCCCTCAGTCGTATCCAACTTTTTGGGACCCCCTGGACTATAGTCTGCCAGGCTCCTCGTCCATGGAATTCTCCAGGCAAGAATACTGGAGTGCCTAGGCATTTCCTTCTCCAGGGGATCTTCCCGATCCAGGGATCAAACCCAGACCTCCTGCACTGGAGGCAGATTCTTTACCATCTGAGACACCAGGGAAATGTACATACTTCCTAGGGTATGTAGGTATAAAATTAATAAAAATGACCAATACCTTGACTAGACACTGTCTTGTCTTTATCAATCACTATTACACCTGTGAGTTCTGTTTTGTCTGTATCCGGTAGTGGAGTGTCAGATGAGATGCAGTAGAACAGAGCACAGATTGGGTCAAATTCAGGATCGGGTTCTAAGTCTCGTCTAGTTCGAGCATGTAATTCCACACTGATTAGGGTAAGATTTTGTATCTATAAAAGGAAATAAATACCAGGGTTTTAAGCATTTTTTTGAGACAAGTTGATAGTAGTATTTTTCACTAAGGCTCTGAGGAAAATACATGTGTAAAATTACAGAAAAATGGCTATATAGGACACATTCACAATTCAACATTTCACAAATTAAAACTAGGTTTTTAGTTCTAAGATCAGATTAAATCAATTCATGTTTTTCTTTTAAAAACTCTCTCTCTAGAGTACATGCAGTGCCTCTCAATTTTCTCAATTTCTATTTGAGAAAGAATGACTAGGCCAAAAGGTACATTCAAACCAGTCTGTTACTTTTTACTTTCCATTCAGTTAACTATTGTTCTACCTGTACTTTAAACTCAAAAGAGTTCTACTTTTTAGTTTGAAACTCCTACTTGTTAAGTCTCTGAGAGTTACTTAGACTTTCATATACATAAGAATTGTAAGATGTCAACTATACAACAGCCAGGTTTTTGACCATGCACATTTTCTCTTTGACATGTAATCCAAAAAATGTCATATTTTTGCTTTTTACATTTAACTTCCTATGCTAATAAAAACGCTTGACAGTAATCCTTACTCTAAGACAGTTCTCTTATCAGGAATAGTTCTCTTATCCAGAATAAACTCTGGATAAGAAAAAAAGATATAGATTGGATTCATGATTACAGCTGGAATTATAGCCATTACTGTACCAGTGATATACATATATCTGGCAATGGAAAACAGGAGACTACTGTTACAATACTGCAATTATTCAGGTCACCTTAGTTTAATAAAGGATCTGTATTTTGTATTTATTGTGCATGCCATCTGTTGAAATGTAAATGCAGAAATTCTCCTTAGCGATGGGAGTAGAATTTAGTAGGTATCTCTGAAGGACAACTAAATAATATCAATCAAAATTTTATAAGGACAGAACAAATTAGTGGTTACCACTGGGAAAAGAAGAGGGGAAAGTCATGATGGGATAGAGAGTTAAGAGATACAAAATATTATGTATAAAATAAATAAGCAACAAGGATATATTATACAGCACAAGGAAATACAGTGATTATTTTATAGTAACTTTAAATGGAGTACCATCTATAAAAATATTGAATCACTATACACCTGAAACATATAATATTATAAATCAACTATTTCAATTAAAAACAAGACATGTCCTTCAATCTAGCATACCTACTCTTGAACATGTATCCAGTAGATATACTATGTGACCAAAATATATGCACAAAGTGCACTTACTAAGATGATACCATTTTCAGTTTTTATAAGTCATAAACAACAAAAAACTAAATCTCTATCAGTTTGGAACTGCTTGCTGCCAATAAATTAGGTGGCATACCTAAACGCTACACAGAATGAATACTCTGTAACCTTTAACAATTTGAAAAGAATGAGCCAGATCTATATGTCCTAATATGGAAAGATCACCATAATACAGTGATAAATGCAGTAAATGAGTGTAATATGCTTCCACATATATAAAAAATGTTAAGCACATGCACTAGAAAATGTCTGCAAAGAGACAAAAAACACAAAACTGTTTATTGTTTTTGGGGAAGGGAATTCATATGGGAGAGAAGCTTACTTTTCAATGTACATATTTTTGTCTTGAAGTTTTTTAACATGTACATGTAATAGTGCATGCATTCATCAGTAAATTTGTTATTAAGTACTTTTTAAAATATCAAGAACATTAATTATGCATGTATAAGGCATATAGAATAAAACAAATCTCCAAAAATTGTGAAATGGAAACCTCCCTAAACCTAAACAAAATGAAAAATCAGTTTAGTTAGAAAAGAAGGAACCTGTGGAAAAACTATGGAGAAGACTGAAGACAATTTCGGGCCAAAAGAGTTCTGGAGGTTGATTTATTTTTACACTAGGCCAAATTTCACACTCCAATTTTGCCTTTTCACTCCTCAATATAAAATGCATTATAGTTCTTAGTGGTATTTTTTTAAGCTAACATATGGAATGATGAGATGGAGAGAGATTTACTGAGTGTGATCAGTAAAGAAGGGGGTAAGAAAAGGGAATACAAACCTCTTTTTCTGCACTGAGTACTTCATATGTAGAAGAGAGAAAGAGATTAGCCTAGGGTAATGGAAAAGAGGAAAAATGCTTGGAGCACAATTTCCCAGTAATAGGAATAGAATACAGTAGGGTTTTTTTGGTGCATTCCCTATCTGACCACCAGGTGGCTATTTGGACTGTGCCTTGAGAGGCAAAAAGCATGTAAGGAAGCTACGAGCAACTTGCCAGACCTTAAAAAAGATTTTAACTTCAAGAAGGCCCAAGATTCTGAAATAGGGTTACATAGAATAAAACAACAGTATAAGAAGGAAAATATGTTTTTCAGATAATAACAGAAAAAAATCAAATGCAACAAGTCTTTTTGTTAAGGTCTATCACACTTGCTTTGAGGTGAGGCTTGAGGTGAAGTCACTCAGTCGTGCCCGACTCTTTGCAACCCCGTGGACTGTAACCTACTAGGCTTCTCTGTCCATGGGATTCTCCAGGCAACAATACTGGAGTGGATTGCCATTTCCTTCTCCAGAGGATCTTCCTGACCCAGGGATCGAACCCGGGTCTCCTGCATCGAAGGCAGATGGTTTAACCTCTGAGCCAAGTATTTTAATTTTTGAATTTTGGATGTGTACTTGATAGGATAAACATTCCTGAGCTTGTTACTTAATTTATCTGAGCTTCAGGGGATAGTATAGAATCAGATATAAAACAGGAACTAAATGAAAGCTGCTGAATGAAGAAATGTGCAAATAAACTATTAGGGAGACTATATTCTGATCTAATTCTAAAAAAGTAAAAATTTTAGATTAAAGTTAGGGTAAAAATGAGGACGATATTTAAATTTTTCTAAGTCAATTCATCTAATTCTCAGAAGACAGAACCTACTGGAGACCAAAAACCCAACCAAAAAAATAATATTCTCTGCTATAAGGGCAAAGACATAAAACAACTGTATAAACCAGTACTGACCAAAAGAAATATGAAAGTCACACTCATAATTTAAAAATTTTCCAGTACTCACACTAAAAAAGGTAAGAATAGGTTAAATTAATTTTAAAATATTTTCATGTAATCAATATATCAAAACTACCCATTCAACATGTAATCAATATAAAGAATTACTAATAAGGTATTTTATGTTCTTTTTTCCTATTAAGTCTTTGAAATCAGTATGCTTTTCACATTTATGGCACATCTCAGTGAGGCTGCAAAAGTTGTAATGGAAATAAGTTACTTAAAATTAAATGAAATCTAAAATTTCATTCCTAGATATGTAAGCTAAACTTAAAATCCTCAATAACCACGATGTTAGTAGCTACCATTCCGACAGCACACATATAAACAATGAAAATATATTCTAATTTCACCTCTGTGCCAATCAGACATGTTCTGAGTTGTGTCTTTACAGAAATATTTACAGTAAACAGATAAATTAACAGTGAATACAGATAAATTTACAGTGAACCATTCATACATATTCTCCAATAAAAATGTACCTTTTTTTTAAGACAGCTTCCTAGTCTTTGCATATGGTTTGTGCTGTGAAGATAACTGGGTTATAAAGATTACATGAACAAATGATTGTACAAGTAACAATCCACTAAGTCAACCAAACAGAAAATACAAGTAGGTATCACATTTGGGATGTGATATAACATGGTAACATAACAATCCCAGAGTAATATACAGAGGTTCAAATAGCTGAGAAACGTTTTCTAAATTTTAGCTTCTTTTTAAAAATTTTAGGTATAAGGTTTGAGAAAATTGTGAAACCACAAAGCAGTCTCAGTAACTGATGACTACTTTAAAAGTTTCTCTGTTTCACACAAATACATAAAATAGTAAGGATAATAAGAACAAGATAAAGATGAATAGGTATACAATTTAATGTAGTTCTCTCTGTGAAAAGTTTCTGTACTTTTACCATAGAATAAAACATACAAGTTAAAGTGTATATATGTCCTTGCTGTTGCAGTTTTACCTCATGTAAAGCTTTCGCCTCCTGTAAATTTTGTATGCTGACTTTGAAACCGTAAGTATTGTTTAAGGATGGTCCATCAATCTGAGAAGTTTCTTTCTTTGGGGTATTTACTGCTGCAAATTGATTCTATTAAAAAAAACACACAGAGCCAGAAAAAAATAATGAGCAATCATTTCCTTTCTTTTGATTACTTACTTCTGCTTAAATAACTTTATGCATTTAGTAATACATGATAAACTAGTACCATCTCCTTAAGTAAAGGAACAAACTTAAGTATTTTATTAGCATTTTTTTCAGGCTAGTAATTCAAGATACCAGAACTGGGTATGTGTAGAAATATCTGATATAATCTGTAAGTCAACCATACACTGATTCTTGAGTTTACAAACCCCAAATACAGAAAATAATAGCTTTGTAGAGAGTTGACATTTGTACCACATGGACATTTATCTTGACCTTTCTAGGAAATATGACAAGCAAGCAAACAAGCAATATATTTGCAAGTAGTCTGGCTAAAATGTATAAAAGATTTAAAACGGTGGGTTTGTATTTTACCCTAATACAACATGTATCTGAAAGATAAACTATATTTTTCAAGGGGTTAGATTGAATAGAATCTATTTTTTTAATAAAAAAATATATATTCTGATTTCCAAATCCATTAATCACTTTTCTGAAAGTGTTGATTTATGTTCATAGTATACTCATATTTGTTTTTAATATATATGACTTTTAATTCAATACTGATTTTAAAATGATAGTTTTAAAAAGCATATCTAATCTCAAAATAGAAATACTAAAATATATTTTATGTAGTTAATGATATTTTGAGAAGTGGCCAATACAGAAGTGACCTCTATCATATATTTCTAAGGATACATGTCTAATGCATACTTTTTTTCACATAACCATGTATTTCCAGTTAAGTATTACAACAATTTTTAGTATTTGAATAAAGACATTTATGATTTTTCAGAGTTTTGGTAATAAATAATGTTGCTTTCCTTTGATATTTAGCAAAATGAACTGAAAAATCAATGATGCTATATTTGAGAAAAAAGTAATAAACCAAGAAAAAGGATATACTTTTGGTGGGATCAAAAATCACTTACTTGAGCTCTGCTGTCATTGGATTGTTCTGATTTTGCCAGTAATCAGTTAATGTATTTGTATCCTCATAATCCACCTTTTGGCTATCATATTCACTTTCTCTGTAATATTTGTATTTACATATAAGAATCTTTTAGATCCCAACAACAAAAAAAATTTTTTTTAATTAGGCAATTTCTTGTTGTCTCAAAGACATGTAAATAAATGATGCAAAAATATAATAAAATTATTTAAAAATTGAGACAAAGTTATCAATTATCTAACTGAAATCGAAGAATAAGAATGGATCTTCCACTGATCTTTAAATATGTTTAGCATAGTTACCTTTGCTTGTGTTAAGAGTACTCTTCTAAGAGCGTCAGTATTACTTCCTTTCTTATGACTCAATTTCTGGGTTTTTGGTTCTGCAGAAAGAAATTTTATATTTAACATACAAATCAACATTGCCTGCTTCTGTGTGTGTGTGTGTTGTTTTTTTTTTTTTAATTTTTGTTGTTCCAACTCTTAGGTACCATTCATGAGTACTGTCCTATAAATTCTTCACAAAGATTTCACAATTTAAAAATGAAACTGATTCTAACTGATTCTATTAAATAAAAACATTTAGATTTTATTCCTCAGTTATTTCCTTAGGGGATCATTTAATCCCATTTATTCACTGACTTATCAACTACTTATGAAGATGAAGAAAAAAATAATTTTGTACCCTTATGAGGTCTAGAGAGAGAATCAGACATTGATAAAATACATATAGAAAAGTAAAATTATAACTGGGGTAAGTACAACATGAGAAACGCTGGACTGCAAGAAACACAAGCTGGAGTCAAGATTGCCGGGAGAAATATCAATCACCTCAGATATGCAGATGACACCANGAGATCCAACCAGTCCATTCTGAAGGAGATCAATCCTGGGATTTATTTGGAAGGAATGATGCTAAAGCCGAAGCTCCAGGACTTTAGCCACCTCATGTGAAGAGTTGACTCATTGGAAAAGACTCTGAGGCTGGGAGGGATTGGGGGCAGGAGGAGAGGAGGACGACAGAGGATGAGATGGCTGGATGGCATCACTGACTCGATGGACATGAGTCTGAGTGAACTCCAAGAGTTGGTGATGGACAGGGAGGCCTGGCGTGCTGTGATTCATGGGGTCGAAAAGAGTCGGACATGACTGAGCGACTGAACTGAACTGAAGTACAACAAAGCAGAAGATAATTGAGAAATTTTATCTAGTCAGGGAATTAGGAGAGCTTTTTTGAGCTAAAATCCAAAAAAAGAATAGAAATTAACTAGGAAAAGAGTGGGAATTTTCCCTGATTACCAAACAAAAAAACTGGAAATCGTTAAGGGTGAATAAGAAGGCTAGCGTAGAAGCCCAGGTGAGAGATGAGGGCTTGGTAGTACCAGAGACAGAGGTAAAGGGTTTTGGGTAATTTAGGAAACAAAGAAGTGGGAAAACCACAGGATGGGCAGTGAGGGAATCAGGTGATGATATAAATAAGACCACTATTTCTGACCTGTATAACTCAGTGACAGAAGAACTCGTGGTACTGTCCATTCAAATAAGGAATAGTTTTCAATGTGTGGGCATGTATGTGTGTGTATAAAGCGTGCTAGGTGACTGGTAGTGAATGGATGCAAAGAGAGCATGAACTAAGTTTAAAAAATACTGATCCTGAGGTGCTTTTGAGCATTCAAGTAGAAATGCCAAAGTTAGCTGGATATAGTGTTCTGAAGCTTAAAAGAGAATTCTGAACTGGAAATTTAAATTTGTGAATTATCAATTCTCTGGGCAGGAACTAGGTCATTGAGAGAGCACGGAGTAAAGAAAGCTTAAGGCTAAGCCTTAATAAACTACAATATTTAGGTAATAACTGAGAATGTGAGGTAAACTTCAAAGGAAAGCAAGTGGGAAGAAACAGAGGAGTAGGGATAAAGCCAAAGGGAGAAGAAGCTCTAAGAAGGAAGGTGTGGTCTTAAGAACAATGGCCGCTTGGAGGGCATGTGATAGAAAGACTGAAAAACATCCACTGGCTTTAGCTACATGAACATTACAGAGAATCTTCACAAGATCCATACTGGTGAATTGATGGGGGCAGAATACAGTTTAGAGTGGGCTGACAAATGAGTAGGATGTAAAGCAATAGAGCTGTCAAATTAGAGAGACCTTTTAAGAAATCTGGCTTTAAATGAGAGGAAAAAGAGTAGAGGCTAAAAGATGGAAGATCAAGACAGGTGTTGGTTTTCTATTTTACAGGGTGGGAAATATCTGGATATATATCAAAGCCAGTAGGAAAACTTAAGTTGAGAAGAAGAAAAGGTTTCTGAGAGGGCTCCTACATTTTACCCAGAAGGCAAGAAGAAATAATGGAAACAGACGTGAGTATATTTCACAGCAGAAAGATAAAAAAGTTATCATGTGATGTTATCTAAGATATGATAAAATAACAATAACCTCTCATTAGCTGAGCTAAAATTACATTTAAAAAACTCTTATTTTCATTACATAGTCAATGCTGCTTTCATTTCTGGTATCTGAAGAGCTCTATGGTGACTGTTATTTCTAAGCTTACCTGTTGACAAAGGGCTAAGGCCAGTTGCCTCAGGAAGCCTTTCTAGTTTTCTCTGTATGATTGGTGTACTATGAAGGCAAAGTGATTCATGTATCTCAGTTCTTGTCCTAACATTAATTGGGGATATCACTAGAGGCTCCTGGGGCTCAGCGCAGGGGCTCTTCTGTACACCATCTTTCACGGGCTTTAATAAGTTCTCAATAGTCAGAGAATGTAGGTCCTCTACTGGTGATGAGGGTATGTCATCTCCATTTAATGTTTTGGAATCTGGGGATGTTGCCTGTTGCCAAGGGGGAATTGCTGGAGAATCAGGAGAGCTATAACTAATATAATAGTCATCGTCATCATCCTGATCTTTCTCAGCATCACCTGCAGAAGCAACTAGTGGCAGCATCTGACTTTCACTTGCAGTCTGATGGCATTCTGCGGTTGGCGCTTTTAAAGCAATCTGAGAATTGTCAACATCTTCCTTGGTATGTGCTGTAGTGGGGAGTATATGTGGAGTTGTATCCATTTTTGGAGGCACTACAGGTCTGTTATCTGGATTAACTGAAGATCTGAAGTCTTCGGCAGATTTTACAACTCCAGCTGGCTCCGTTTTAGACAGTTTCTTGGAACGTTCATATTCTTCTTTGGCTTGAAGCCATGCCTGAACCAGTTGTCGACTTGGGGCACATTTGCAAGGCATGATCACAATTTTTTTATCTTCAGTCATTTTACGGTTATTACTTGATCCTTTATTGACAACTGCTTGGCCATTGCGAGGGGGTGACCCAGGTCTTGGATTTTGAGTCATTGCTGAGAAGGCTGTTTTCCATAGACGAAGTCCTTCCAAAGAAAAGTCTCCTTCAAACTCAGCCAGATCATTTGGAAGTCGAGTTTCTACCATGAGAAGCCGTCCACCGATCTCCCTATAAACAACATATTTTAGAACAACTGTTTTGTCTCAAAGAAAAATTACCAAAATATTTAGCTCCTTAACTTTTAAAGAGATTTTTAAAAGTTCTTTTTGGAGTTTTAAAAATGCCTATTTCTTTCTTCCCTTTCCACATCCTATGCCCCAACCTCCACAAACATATTTTATGCAGGTACATTCTATCTTTAGTCTCAACATGCTTTTTCTAACACGTATATGACTACTAAATTAACCTCCTTTGGAAGGTATCATCAATACCAGGGAAAGAAAGTGTCCAATGAAGTCTTCTTTTCAAGGAGATGGTACAGACACATCCGATTCCTTTCCTCTATTCACCTTAAATAACTTTCCACTGTCACTACATAAGAATAAAAATTCTGGAAGAATTTATCATCAGAGACTATACCCCAGATTTTATCTATAAACTCTTTATACATCCTCTACTCTCTATGCAGCAGTCTAGCAAAGCCTGTCAGTTCAAACAAGTCTTTATACCCTGCCAAATTCCCTCAAACATTACAAAAGTCACTCACAATTGATGTAAACTACTGTAATTCTTTCTCCCCTTTACATGAAAAAGGTTAATACTAACGTAAGAACTTAGCAGTTGGCAGGGTGCACATAGGTTAAATGCTACTAATGTATGAAGAATCACTACTTAAAAGGAAACCTGGCTTAGTTTCTAATAGTTACTGTAAGTATTAAGCTAAATTTCGTTCTCTAACATATCCATAGGTCATGTATTTATGCCTTCTGCAGCAACATAATATTACTTTTTCTTCTTCATGCTATTTCTTTCATGAATATGAAGATCATTCTTAGTTTCAATAACTTCTTGTAGGGCATGATTTCCCAAATGACCTGGTCATTTTCTAGATAAAACTCAATGAACTGAATTCTTAATTTTTGATTAGAACTGCAGGAACAGCACCAGAGTTACCACATTTCCTTTCCCCCATATGTGGAAAGATTCTAGCTCTTACTAGTTAGCTCCATAATCAGGATTAGCATGTTCCCTGCACCTACCTTGCAGCTTTATGAAAAATTAGGAGAATTACTGTTATCGAAGGAAATGAGTACACATATGTGACTATACCCAACTCTAATATTAATAATACAGAGATCACAATGAAGTAAAAGATAAGCAAAAATTGCTGAGGTGTGGTAAGTTCAGCTTTCTTGGATAGTGTCAGCAGCATGCTAACTGCTACAACTCATGCTGTAATATATATCAAGAGCCTTAAATTTTTCAGTCATCCTATTCTGAGAGTTTTAAAATGTTTACATTATAATGGCAAGTGAATCAATTTCAATATAATATTGTGACTACAGTAAGAACACATCAATAAAACAGAATAAAAACTGTACTTAAAAATGAGAACTTTATAAAATATTAATAATGGTTGTTACTAGGTAGAGAAATGGTGTCATTTTTATTTCTTTTCCTAAATTTTCTACAGTGAATACATATAGTTTTTAATTAGAAAACTGTATAGGGTACAAATTTCAAATATAACGACTATCATATCCTTTTATTTCAGCTGCAGAACAAGCCCCAAAGTTGGACAACAATTAATAGTAACAGAGTAAATGACTAGGACATGATAAGTTAACTAAGAATTAAGAAGATGTGCAAGGCTAAGGAAGAAAATACAGATGAAAAATATACCATAATCACTACTGGTAAAGTCAAAGTCCCCAAAATGATGGAAATTCATGGCTAAGGAACATACGTTCATATATTCTGACAGTGAAATAAAGAGTTCCATTCATGTTTAAAAAAACCAAATGTGGGTATGAGGCACAAAAGAACAGCAAAACTATGTGCCAGGCAGTGCGGGGGTGAGGGAGGGTGAGGGATTTTCTAACTTTCACTTCAAATCCTTAGAGGAGGGAACTTCTACTGTGTATTTCTGATCACTTTTTCCTCACCCCTTTCTTAAATGGACTCTTGCAGAAATTACTGCTCATCTGCTGGGTAAAAAGCTTGGCACTCACTGTCTCAGTAGGGTAAGAAACACGTGCTGCTCAAGGTCAGTGCATACATGCAGTGTAGCCTCTTGCCTTTGCTGGCACATCCTATCTCTTTCCATCAGTTAGATTAAGCAGGGTCTGCTTCAGCAGTCCTGGCAATTCTGCTCTGCTTCTGACTGGATGGCGGAAATGAACTCCCTCTCTCTGCAACTGATAGGTAAACAGGATCAAAGACATAGAGGCAGGGCCAAAAGCCATCCCTTAAACTTCCTGGATTAAGCCTTGTCCCGCAATTTAGCTCTTATCAGATATATTTATTCTACCTTAGTGATGCAGGCAGGACAGGATACCTACTTAACTACTGGTTTATAAATAGGCCAGGGCTGTGGTCTATTTATAAACCTTCACCTTTTGCTATTGGTTGTGTGTGTGCACGGATCTGTCTCTCTGTTTACCACTTTTCTGAAAAGATTCTTAAAGGAAGAGATGAGGGGAATCAAAGTCCATCTTGTACCCCTAATAAATGTACAAACAACAGTAACAATATGAATGAAGATGCTGGCAATATGAAAAGAGAGTGTATATAATAGAAACAACTTAAAATAATCTTCATTTAGAGAAATATCCTAAGAGTATTTAAAACATATGTATACTTATTTTCAAACATTAAAGAAAAAGTTCTTAAAATTATGAAAGCTTACCACTTTAGAAATAAATACCATCTTTAAAATGATACTATAAAAGTATTATGATGTCCTTCTTGGCACTGTGTGATAGACAGTCTTCTAATCCTTTAATGTTGATGCAGTGCAAAATAACAGATTCAAGACCAACACTGATCAACTTAAGTAAATTTCTCTGGGTACAACCATCCACCCAGTTTGTGAATTCTTTTAATATGTCCATAATTACAAAATTATTTTCATAATGATATACTTACAAATAGTCAGTTACCAAATTTTGTTATATACATTATAATGATTCAGAGTGACCCAAGGGGAAAAAGAATTTTGATTACCTGGGCTTTTCTGGTACATCAGAAGGATTACTGCAAAATGGTTCTTGGTAAATGGTTTCTGAAAGGTCATGATCCAACAAAGTTGCCATAATTTCTTCCCTACTTGGTGGGGACATAAGTGGTTTCAGAATGTGAGCAGTTCGAGGGGTAAAACTGCCGTTTTTAGATTGCGAGGGAGAGCTGGTAGACCTTGGCGAACTATCCGGACTTGGTGTCAACACATCAGTGTTTCTTGAAACATACAATTCTAAATCTTCAGAGGCTGCATCTACAAGTTCACCATCAGGGGAGGATAGTATTGTAGTAAAAGAAGTATTGACTGCATCAAGAGACTGCCCCACTTCTTTTCTGGTATGACTTTGAATCCACTCTGAACTGCCTGGCTGTGAGAGGCTAAGAAACACTTCTTTGCTTATTGAACTCCTATTTAATCTGGATTTTTCATTTAGACAGTTCTCTGACTGCTGGATACAGAAAGTCTCCATAATTGAATTAGACCGAGATGTTAGAGGATGAAAGGTATTTTTCCACTGATTGTTGCGATGATTCTCATTGCTATCTATGGGTGATTTCTCAAATAGTTCAGGACTTAGAGTACCAGATCGAATCCATGCGGTTGAGTCTGAGGCATGATGTTTGTCTTCATCACATTTCTGGTTATCATGATTTAAAAACTCAGTTTTTTCTACAGTTTGTCCTGGGAAAAGATCCTGAACTGCATCACTTAGAAACTTCTGAGGCAAATTCTGATCAGCTGGGACAAACTGACTTCCAGAATAAAAACTACAAAATCCAGTTTGACCTATTGTATTAATATCAAAATTATAATTATGTTCAGGGGACAAGCTATCTTCAAGTGAATAACAACTTTCAAAACCTGGATCTGAAAAGAAGATGGGACTATCATCTGATAGGGAGTTATCCAACTGGCCAGGGTTTTGTAAATTTAGAGAGTCTACTTTAAGAAGTTTGGGAACTTTTTCTTTAGGTTTTGTACTTCTGGGAGTTCGAGGTTTTCTTGGAGATGTTACTGATCGTGTTCGTTTAACTGATTTGTTATGCTCAAGGGAAACAGAGATATTTTTGTTTGGCTGCTGTTTATTAGATAACGGGTCTTGTATACTGTTTGCATTTTGTGCTTTCTGTTGTCTTTTCTGCAACAATTCTTTTAGAACTGCCAGTCCAGACTGTCCTTCCCCAAATGCTGAAGGTGCTGACACATTTCGATTCCTACATTGAGAAAGTGCTTTGGTTTGTGAAACTGCTTCTGACAATGGTTTTTGCTTTACCCTTTCAGGTTTAAAGTTTGACATGTCTAAAATAAAACCCCTTTGTTTTTGCTCCCAAGCTATTTGTTTGATTGGGCTTCTCAAAGAAGTTACAAAGCAATTATTAGGCATCTGACTTTCCTCTGAAGCTGCATTTCCTGGAGAACAAGTTTCACTGTGCTTTGAACGTTCTGCCATGCACACAATCTGCTGCTGACTATCTTTGCAATGCAAAAAATTAGGGGCATACGTCTGGTCTGGCTTTGATTCTAGGGAATTACGATATTCATTTAACTTTCCAAGAGATGACAAATAGCTTTTTTGTATATTTGTATTCTCTTCTATCTTTGGAGACATTATACCAGAAGACATCTGTGTATTCTGTGCTACCTGAGACAAATGGTTTGAAAGGTCAAATATATTTTTTTGAATCAAGCTTGATTCTTTTAGAGTAAACATAGCATTTTGACAATGAGACCGCTGAACATTAATTTTTGAGATTCCAGGTCCTAAAGAACTACAAACAACGGAAGAATTCACATCATCTCGTGAACTGGGGAAGGCCTGCAAATCTACAGGTTTCTTGCTTTCTAGGAAAGAAGAAAAGCAGCCAGATAAATTCTGCTGTGCATGAATTCCAGTGGGGACAGGAGCAGAAAGAGGATGATCTACAGCAGAGCCCATTAATGGCACATCTTTCTGTTTAAAAAGTAGTTGAGAGCCTCCAGAGTTATCTGAGGTCTCAGGCACATTCTGATGTTTCAGCAAGAACTTAACTTCAGTACCAGCTTGAGATTTTAGTTTTTCATCCTTTAGTGTTACGTGCTTTCTTGGTGTACTTTTCTCATTTGTTTTTTGTTTCTGTTTTGCTCTTGGTTTCTTTTTTCCATCATCTACAAGTTTATTTGTCTGATTTCGTTTGTTCCTTTTCTTAGAAACTGTAGAGGGATTAACAAGCTTTGTTTTTGATTTCTTAACTTGCATTCTTGCTCGGCTATTTTTTCCTATACGGGAGTTAACGGTCTTACTATTATACACGTTAGGACCCTTAAAAAGCGCTGCTTCTTTACTGGCAGCAGCCATAATCTCTTCAGCTCTTGGATCTGTGGGAGACCAGCAGCGAGGTGGAGAAGAGTTTACGGGACTTGTGCTTCTCTCAGAAAGAAAACCTAGTTTAGACATAACATCACTGTAATTTGAGTCACAGTCTTCTGTTTCAGCATTATAAGATGGTGAGGGAGGAGAAAGAATAGCATGTGACCGTTTTTTTCTGAAAGACAAAGTTCTTCTAATATTTTCACTATTTGTCCTTTGTTGTTTACCAGTTTTTTTCTTAGCAGACTTATGTTTTGATTTTCTTCTGTGACTTTTCTTTGGTGTTAATGGATAAATGGGATATTTGGTTGCAGGGGAGTCAGGAACTTTTGGCCAAAAATCCTTCAAAGGTGCAAGTTTTTTATACAGTTCCATTTTTTCCTCTGTTAATATTACTTGTTTTTCTTTAGAGTCTATTTTTCCTAGTTTCACAAGCATATTTTTCCTCCCTCTAAATCTATTAATAATAATGTACTTTATGATGACAGGGGGCAACTTTTTNTCTGTTAATATTACTTGTTTTTCTTTAGAGTCTATTTTTCCTAGTTTCACAAGCATATTTTTCCTCCCTCTAAATCTATTAATAATAATGTACTTTATGATGACAGGGGGCAACTTTTTAGACATTTTTCTGCGTTTTCGAGATTTGAGAGTTCCATCTAAACTTTCACCAATTTCCATGGGATGAGGTAGGCTAATTTTTGAGTTGTGTGTTACAAAACTTGACTCACTATCTTCATTCTCATAATTTACCTTGCGTTTGGCTCTAAGGGTATATTTATTTCCATACAATCCAAAGGACTGCTCAGTTTCTAAGGTTCCTTCTCCAAAGTGACAGTCTACAAAACTGTCTGCAGATGTTTTATTTTCAAAAGTTCCACGGGTGACCTTAATTAAATCGCTAACCAATACATTATCTTTCTCAGAATTATTACTACTACAAGGATTATTTTGTATACAATTATCTTTTGAAGATCCAGTCTCAGCAGTTTTGGTAGAAGTCTCTTGATGACCTGCATGCTTCTTTTTATTCATTTTTAACCGGGACTGTTTATTGCCAGGTTGTAGTTTATATGTGACAGGAGAGAGCTTTTGGGGCCTACTGAGACAATTAGAGAGAACAACACTGGGAAAAAACATATAATGTGCTGCTTGCTGGCTGAGGCTTGGTTTTTCTGTTTTATGTTCTTGAAATTCTTCATATCTAATTTTAAGTTTATTTAGTCCACTTTCATCAGCAATGCTATCAAGAGAATGCATCATAGTTCTATTTTCCCCTGAGCAAGACAGCAATTCACAATTTTCATTTAATGATGAAGGGAATAAACTATTCAGAGCTGTGCTGTTTCCTTTTTCATTTCCTTCAGAGGATAATTTACTCTTTGAATGATTTAAGTCAGAAAAGGTGAAAGAATTTTTGCCCAATGTACTTTCATTAGTGTGACGGCTCATATGTATAAAAGGGGCATCCTTATCAATTTTTCTAATGTTTGTATACTTTCTACTTGGTATTTGTCTTGTAACAGGTGGAATATTGTCTTCATAATCAAAAGTACTACTTTCACAGGAAGTTACTGGGAGGACATCTTTCTTACCACTCTCTTTATGAGAGTTTTCTGAATGGACAGAACTGCTTAAAGATCCAGGATATTTCATAGAGTAAGTGCTTTCATTTGTAAAAGAAGTGACTGAATGATCTAGACTTTTCTCTAGTTTGCTTGGCTGTGAAAGGTCTTCAATTAAATCTTCCTTGTTCAAAACATGGGAAGAAAGGGCACTTGTGTGTTTACACTGAAAGGTAATCTTAGCAGAAGATGGGGGTTCTAATGTAGCAGCATCTTTGTGAAAGATGGAAGGTTTTACTGATAGCTTGCTTGTTGCAATCACAGAAGAGTGGGTTCTAGAATTTTCATTGTTCAGTGGATTGTCTGAAATGAGGGAAAAAATAATTTGCTTAACTTCAACTCTTCTAATTTTTAAAATATTTTCCCTATATCATGATGCTATCACCATGAAAGAAATTATATGAAATTACATTTGTATGTTTAAAATAGTTAACTCAACAGAAAGGTCATTTTTATTATTAGGATGATATCTCAATCTGAATAATCGAGAGTTAGTAACATTTGACTATTAGTCATTATTTTGAACACATATGCCTTTGATTAAAGACAGATGGTATCAATATTCATGCTTTTTGAGAGAATAAGGGGGAAAATTTCATTGCCTTGGAAAGTTTCCATAAAACAACACACATCTTTGCATTATCACTCTTTTTTTGCATTATCACTTTAAATAAGCTAAGCAAATTTTTTATAGTTTTCTATGCTTAAATGTTACAATAAACTGACTAAAGTTTATAAAGCCCTAATCAATGATTGATAAAAGCTATCCTCTTAGAAATGAGAAGAGACATACTTTATCTACATTCTCTCAAAAGAAAACATCTTTGAGAAGGACAAAATCTAACAGTATTGTCATAGACTCACTTAGCCAACTGTGTAGAGTGTGTGATTATATTTTTCAAAATCAAATATATTTTCAGCCCCTAAATAACAAAATGCTCACAGCAGACTAGTTTACTTACCACTATTTTCATCTGCAGTTCCATCTAACTGAGGTATAGAAAGATTGGCTAGAAGCAAACTGTTATTACTCCATTCCATTTCTTCTTCTGAAGATGAATCATCTTCTTCTGTTGAGCTTCTATGGGTATTTCTGCACAGTGATCTATGGAATATTAAGATTCATCAGTGAGTATGAGCATTAGAAAAAAGCACCTCAGACTCAAATAATTTGTCTGACACTAAAATAGTAAAACTGAACAAAGCAGATTTGAAAAAACTTTTAAAAAGAAAAGCAATTTACTTTGCTTTGGTATCATGCCACATCAAAAGTTACTATAAATAGACTTTACAATCCCTTTCATGTAAGCTAGAAGATATCATCATTACTATATTCACAGCTCCACAATATTCTGGACTACCATATCTAGTTATGCTCTTCCTTATATTGTCCCCTTTAACTTATCATTAAATATACACGTATAACAGCTTAGGTGAGTACCTGGTAATTTCTAAAAAGGTTGCATCTTGGGATATTCTAAGAAGTCTCCATAGATACACAATTACTATATTATGATTGGAAAAAACAAATAAAAAGACAGGCAAGGGGGTATTCAGGTCAGGGCTGAAAGGGAAAATAAAAGGGGTCAGATAGATAGGCTAGGAAGCAGTACAGGTATTGAGTCAATCCCAGCAGGGGCTGTAAAAGCAGGGTTACTGAGGAATGCAGATGGACTGTGAAGTCCAGATGGATACTCTCCTTAAGTTCTGCCTCCTACCAATTTACATTTTTCACTAGATCATAGCTTGATATTTTCCCTTCCATCTGGATGGCCAAACTTACCTTCTACCCACACCTTTTTTCGTTCACTTGTCTTGAAAATTTTACTTTATTATATGTAGAATAATTTTTTCATTAAACCTTTTCCAAATAAAAATTATTAGTGGCTCAAACTGTTAATAATTTTCTTCCTATATTATACAAAAATCTTTCATTTCTGGCCTTTGTCCTGTGTAGCCATATGTAGCATTTCTATGCCATGTTCCACATGGTAACTTTTAAAATATTTGAAGGGATTTTTATCATTCATTTCATAATTCTTTTCTAATTAGAGTAAACATTATCTATTCTTTCCACTGTTCTTTAAAAGTGACAGTGCTCACAAACCCTTCTAGTGTTCTTTCTCTTTACTTTTTCAGTATGCTTAAAATATGGTACTTGGGGCAGAATATAATATCCAATATACAAGCAGAAATTAAATGACTCCCATTCTAGATACTATACTTCTATCAATCTTTCTCTAATATACTTTTATAAATGTTCAAGATATTTTTCCAAGGTTAACCTTAGGGTGATTTTCACAGAAATGATCCAGTCAATGAATACACAAACATTAAATCATTATGGGATAAATGAGGCCTATTATTTTAAACATGTTGGCACTACTGGGAATAAGAAGATGGTGATTTTACAAGAATGTTACATATCTGAATGCGTATCTACCTAATATGGGCATGAAAATTTAAATAGCTAAACCAGATACAGTCTAAGAAACTGTAGAAGAAATGCTAATAATAGACTGAAGGTAAGAATCAAAGGGACAATATAAAAATAAAACAATGAAAGAACAACAAAGACAAAAGAAAAACACATGGAAATAAAAATGCTTCGTTAATGCCACATGATCAATCAAATAAAAATATCGAACAGTTAACAAACTTTGCTGAAATATAAAAGAAGCAACCCAACATATTACAGCAAGATTTCAACACATGAAATAAATACTCTAATTATTTTTTTAATAAAATCCTAAATCTATCAGACTAATAAATGTTACCCCAGGTACATCTGGTACTCAGTAATTAATTTCACTATTTTGGCAATCACACACTACAGATTTACTGTGCTCTTAACAAAGTACAATTTATGGCTTTCCCACAGAAACTGTTAAGTCTAAAATGAATCGTAGGTCTACCTAGTCTGTATTTGTGAAAATGACTGACTGAACAAAAAAACCTACACCTTATTAGGCATCATCTTTTCTGTTTCAAGATATTTTTGAATCTATATTCTGTCATCCAATGAATTATCAATCTCCAATGTTCTGACAATCTCAATTCAATCAAGCATGACATTTGGTACAAAGCAAGCATTTAAGTGGTTTTTGAATGCAAAATCATGCAAGTTCCCTATGAACCCATTTAATCAGTCACTACTATCATCCGTCTTATCTATAAGGATGTTATGTAGGACTTTGTTAAACATCTGGCTGAAATTAAGACTCAATTGACTATTGCATTTCCCTAAGTAACCGTATTTTGAAAAGATATAAGGACAGTAGAGCATGAGTTGAACTCATAAAGGGTCTTTATATTTTCTGCTTCCCTTTGTAAATGCCCATGAAGTGTTCATTTAATGATCATAATTATCACTCCTATTACAGGGGAGCAGAACTAGAAGCAAGCCAACCAGTTAAAAAGTGGTTTGCTTTCCAGATAAATAATAAAACTGCCCAAACTAGATAAGTTTAACAACAGATAGAGATGTACAGGAAGGCAAGTTAAATATGAGATTGAGGTCATATTTAAAATTTTGGAACATTTAAAGAGATTAAACCTAACTTTATTTTTTTCATTATTGAGATATAATTGACACAAACGATTATGAATTTTTGATGCACAGCATAAAGGCTTGATTTACATACATTGTGAAATGATTACCACAATAGTTTTAGTTAAGAGCCATCATCCCAAACTCATTCTATGAGGCCACTAGCATCATGATACAAAAACTAGACAAGGATACCACATAAAAAGAAAATTACAGGCTAGTATTACTAATAAAAATAGATTCAAAAATCCTCAACAAAATACTTACAAACTGACTGCAGCAATACATCGAGTACTATACACCATGTTCAAGTAGGATTACCCCAGGAATGCAAGGATTTTTCAGTATTCGCATGTCAATGTGATACACCACATTAACAAACTGAAGAATAAAGACCATCTGATCATCTCAACAGATGCAGAAAAAGCTTTTGATAAAAATTTAATATCCATTTATGATAGAAACTCTAGAAAATGGGCATAGAGGGAACATCATCAGTTCAGTCACTCAGTCATGTCCAACTCTTTGCCACCTCATGGACTGCAGCATGCCAGGCCTCCCTGTCCATCACCAGCTCCCAGAGTTTACTCAAACTTATGTCCATTGAGTTGGTGATGATGTCCAACCATCTCATCCTCTGTCGTTCCCTTCTCTCGCCTTCAATCTTTCCCAGCATCAGGGTCTTTTCAAAGAGTCAGTTCTTCGTATCAGGTGGCTAAAGTATTGGAGTTTCAGTTTCAGCATCAGTCCTTCCAATGAATATTCAGGACTGACTTCCTTTAGGATTNTGTCGTTCCCTTCTCTCGCCTTCAATCTTTCCCAGCATCAGGGTCTTTTCAAAGAGTCAGTTCTTCGTATCAGGTGGCTAAAGTATTGGAGTTTCAGTTTCAGCATCAGTCCTTCCAATGAATATTCAGGACTGACTTCCTTTAGGATTGACTGGTTGGATATCCTTGCAGTCCAAGGGACTCTCAAGAGCCTTCTCCAACACCACAGTTCAAAAGCATCAATTCTTCGGCGCTCAGTTTTCTTCACAGTCCAACTCTCACATCCATACATGATTTCTGGAAAAAGCACAGCTTTGACTAGACAGACCTTTGTTGGCAAAGTAATGTCTCTGCTTTTGAATACACTGTCTAGGTTCGTCATAACTTTTCTTTCAAGGAGTAAGCATCTTTTAATTTCACGGCTGCAATCATCATCTGCACTGATTTTGGAGCCTGAAAAAATAGCCTGTCACTGTTTTCCCGTCTGTTTGCTATGAAGTGATGGGACCAGATGCCATGGTCTTCGTTTTCTGAATGTTGAGCTTTAAGCCAACTTTTTCACTCTTCTCTTTCACTTTCATCAAGAGGCTTTTTAGTTCCTCTTCATTTTCTGCCATAAGGGTAGCATCATCTGCTTATCTGTTATTGATATTTTTCCCAGCAATCTTGACTCCAGCTTGTGCTTCTCCCAGTCCAGTGTTTCTCATGATGTACTCTGCATATAAGTCAAATAAGCAGGGTGACAATATACAGCCTTGATGTACTCCTTTTCCTATTTGGAACCATTCTGTTGTTCCATGTCCAGTTCTAACTGTTGCCTCCTGACCTGCATAAAGATTTCTCAAGAGGCAGGTCAGGTGGTCTGGTATTCCCATCTCTTTCAGAATTTTCCAGTTTGTTGTAGTCCAGAGGGAACATACCTCAACATAATACAAGCCATTCATGACAAACCCACACCTAATATCATATTCAGTGATGAAAAACTGAAAATATTTCCCCTAAGATCAGGAACAAGACAAGGATGCCCATTCTTGCCACTTTTATTCAACATAGTTTTGGAAGTCTCAGCCACAACAATCAGAGAAGAAAAATAAAAGGAATTCAAATTGCAAAAGAATTAAAACTCAGTGTGTGCAGATGATGTGATGCTACATATAGAAAATCCTAGAGACACCACCAAAACCTACTAGAGCTCATCAATGAATGTGGTAAACCTGCTGGGTACAAAATTAATATAAAGAAATTCATTGCATCTCCATACAACTAACAACTAAATATCAGAAAGTGATTCTTTTTTCAATTTCTGAGATAAGGAGGCACTTCTATTTTTGTCCCATTTAGGACACACATATTGATATTGTATACATAAACAGATGATTTCTAAGTTAGGTGTATGGGGAGAGCATAAATTTAAGCAAGGTGGTCAAAAGACACAAACTTCCAGTTATAAGATAAACAAGACTAGGCAATATAATGTACAACATAGTGACTATAGTTACCATTACTGTATGACATATATGAAAGTTAAGAGGGTAAATCATAACAGTTCAAATTACAAGGAAATAATCCCCCATTTCTTGTTGCGTTTCCTTTGTATTAGAGGATAACTGCTTTACAATATTGTGTTGGCCTCTGCCATCCATCAACATGAATCACCCACAGGTCTACAAATGTCCCCTCATTTCTGAGCCCCCTCCCATCTCCTATCTCATCCCACCCCTCTAGGTTGTCACAGAGCACTGGGTTGAGCTCCTTGTGTCACACAGCAAATTCCCACTTGCTATCTGTTTTACATATGGCAACGTATAGACTTCCATGTTATTCTCTCAGTTCCTCCCACTCTCTCCTTCCTCCACTGTGCCCATAAGTCCGTTCTCTCTGTCTGCATCTCCACTGCTTCCCTACAAATAGGTTCATCAGTGCCCTCCTTCTACATTCCATACGCATATCCCCTATTACTTTTTATCGTATCTACGAGATGATAACTAAAACTACTGTGGTAATCATTTCACAATATACATAAATCAAATCTTTCTGCTGTACATCAGAAACTCATACAGTGATGTATGTCTTATACCTCAATAATAATGGGGAAAAAGTTAGGTCTAATCTTTTTAAATGTACCAAAATTTCATTTCATTTGGAATATGAAGTTTATTCCACATTAGAAACAAGGGACTATTTAAAAGAGATTTAAGTCAATTTAGTTTATAAGGTGCTTTTTATTATGAATAACAGTAGGAATTTCTGATTAAAGAACACTGATAATGACAGAAAGTTATAAAAGGAACTGAAATAACTAAAAAGTTACCTCTTTTTGGCACAATGTTCTTCAATATTGCTGTCCCATCTCTGAGACATTACCAAACTAAGCTCCATTTCTTCTTTTTCAATCTGTGGTTCATTTTCTTCATCATCGCTATTTTGAGGATTTTTACTGTTTCCAAAGGAACGACATGGTGATGGCATCCTATTTCTTCCCCTGTGATATCCGTCATTTTCCAAACCAGCAAGAAGATGTACCAGAGCCTCATCAGGACTATTGTCCACTACAAAACAAATAAAGCATCGCCAACAAATAACTTAAATTTTCTAAATATTTCAGATCAATTATATACAAAACATTAAGAATCATATATGCTTGCACATGCTGAAAGAATGCAGCTGGTACAGAGATTTTATGTATTGATATAGTTCTTCCATTAAAGTACAACCCTTGGACCACCTGTACTAGAATGATTTTGTGTCCTTATTAAGAAGAAAATTCTTAAGACTCCATCTCACATCTATTTAATTAGAATTTCTGAGGCAAGGCTCAGGAATTTGCATGTTAACAAGCTGCTCAAGCTCTTACTGCTTAAGTAAGGCTGAGGAGCACTAAATGAAATATAATCACAAATGGTTATAATAAATATAAATTATATAATAAATATATGAATTAATGCTAAGTGAAACATGTGAACACTTTATGCCTCATTTGAGATTTATTTAGCTCACAGGATAACCAAACAAAACCTGTAATTGAAAAACACAAGAGAGCTTTAAAAGTGATTAATAGCACTATTTCCTGAAGACCACCACTGAGATATCACATCATATGCACTAGGTTTGCTAAAATCAAAGACAGATAATAACAAGTGTTGACAATATGTGAAAAAATTGGAGCCCTCCTATACTGCCGGTCAAACTGTACAATGGTGCAGCTGCTCTGGGGGAAAAAAGTTTGGCAGTTTATTAAAATGTTAAACACAGAGCTACCAGGAGACCCAGTAATTCCATTTGTAGGTATATAACCAACAGAAGTGAAAACATGTGTCCACACGAACACCTATACATGAATAATCATAGCCGCATTACTCACAATAGACAAAAAAGTGCAAACAACTCAAATATCCATCAACTGAAGCACAGAGAAATGAAATATGGTTTATATCCATATGACGCAACATTATTCAGTAGTAAAAAGAAATGAAGCACTGATATATACCTCAACATGAAAACATATATATATTAAAAACATTATGCTTAGTGAAAAGAAGACAGAAACAAAAGGTTATATGATTCCATTTATATGAAATGCCCAATATAGGTAAATCTAGCAAAAGAGAAAACAGATTAGAAGTTGCCAGAGGCTGAGAGGAGGGAAAAGAGAGAAGGGACTACAAATGGGTATGGGGTTTCTTTTTTAGAGTGATAAAAATGTTCTGTAATCAGATAGTGAAAATGGTTGCATAACTACATGAAATGCTGAAAACCACTGAACTGTACAAGTTAGAAGGTTAGTTTTACAATATGTGAATTATATTCCATTTAAAGTTATTATCTAAAAAAAAATCATAAAGAAGGAGGCTGTTCTAATCTAGTATACAACCTTTTTCTCTGTAAAATACAATAGTTTAGTAAATGGGGAAAGTTTCAGGTTTTCTTTGTTGACAATGAAGGAACTAGTTCAATCATGCTACCAAATATAAGGCAAAATTGAAGATATTTCCTTATAGAGGCTATTTTGGCAAAAATCCATTTCTTAAACCTAGATTGCAGTTTATTTTTCCTGACATACTTTTTAAAAAGTTAATATTAGCAAATGATTTATATATATTTGACTCAGATCTTTGACTAACATTGAGACTGTACTTTTTGCAACTTTAGATAAGTGAAAATTATATCAGCTGGTAATACATTTTATTCACTTAGTATGATGAAATAAGAATACACATTTCTCTTTTTCAATTTCTTTAACTGTCTTTTTATAACTAAAATATAATTTAGGCATATAACGTATTTATTTACTCAGAGAAATAAAACATTTTATATTTATTTATAAACTTCAAATTAATTTTTAGATGTGGTCTTTGGAGCATTTCTTTCTATATATGTTATGCCATTCATTTAAAAAAGAAAAAAGTTACCTACCTCCATATAAAATGTTCTTGAAATATGACTGTGTACAGTAATTTTTATATTGTCCCTAGTCATTGAATTAATCTTCCACTCAAATGAAAATGTAAATAACAGAAGATACTGTGGAGGGGTAGGATCACATTTGAAGCTATACCTCATTTGATACAGTAAGAATGGAAAAACAAAGTGAGCAAGAAACATAAAATCATTATACTGAGCAAAACAATGTAGGAAGTTCAATGATATTTCACTTTTTGCAATGAAAATTTAAAAATATTTCCGAAAAAGATATCAGTAATTTAGAGTAAATTACTGAAATGAAATCTAGTAAATGGTTTATAATATTAATGAAAATGCATTTATGGAAATGTAAAGATACTCAGAAATAACTGTTATGTCCTATGGTAGTCAAGAATTAATAGCTTGAAAGGTGTTGTCCAAGGAAATTTCTGAGACTTGTTAAGAAAGAGTCAATCGTGGTATTTTATTAATGTACTTANAATATTAATGAAAATGCATTTATGGAAATGTAAAGATACTCAGAAATAACTGTTATGTCCTATGGTAGTCAAGAATTAATAGCTTGAAAGGTGTTGTCCAAGGAAATTTCTGAGACTTGTTAAGAAAGAGTCAATCGTGGTATTTTATTAATGTACTTAACTTTGAAGAATTTTAATTCAAAATAAACACATTTCTCCTTAAAACAATATAGTTCTCTTCCAACCAAAGTGAAGTTAAGAAAAAGAGAATTATTTTCTTTTCCAACTATTTAACAGAAAAAGCTGTATGGAAAACAAAAAAAGAAACTACACTTCTCAATGCAAGATTTCATTCTTATACTGAGTAAGAATTTATTCAACATGCAACTTTAACTTCTTCAAATAAAAGAAAAAATACTATCTGATATATGCACTTTTGTTGATTTAACATACTGAAAATTTATGACAGAATAGTTGCTTACAGAAAACTGGTGACTCACTCAGTCTTTGGGTCAAAGGCTGAAAAGTCTGACTGTTTTCCATGAGGTTCAAAATTGCTTCTTCATTAATAAGAGCTTCCTCCACTTTGGGTATAGTGTGACCTTAAGAATACAAAAACATTAAAGTAAATGACCTAAATCTGAAATTGCTTACAATTTGTTTAAATCAGAAAACATTACAATGTAAACCTGTTTAAAATTCTGAAGTGTTAGTGATAAAAACATAATAAACTTAATGAAAGCCACAGGAAATCTAACTAGTCACACAGAAAAAAACCAAAACCCTGAAACTGTGATCACTAAATGTTTACAATCTCTAAGTCAAGTATCTAGTTTGTACAGTTATATTACCCTGATAAAGTCATTGCACATTAAAATCTGTAAAACAAGTTCTCAGAGGGAAGTTCATAGTGAACTTCTTTAAGAAAAAAAAAAAGTTGAAATATGCAATCTAATCCACCATCTAGAAGAACTGGAAAAAGAAGAACAAATAAAACCTAAAGTCAGCAGAAGGAAGGAGGTAATAAAGATGAGAGAGGGAATAAATAGAGATTCAAAAAACTAAAAAAAAAAACAACCAAAAAAACCAACAATGAAATGAACAGCTGTTCTTTGAAAGGATAAACAAAATTGACAAACCTCTGGCCAGGCTCACCAAGGAAAAAAGAGAGAAGATCAAAGTAAGAAATCAAAGAGGAGAAATCACAACTGACACCACAGAAATACAAAAAACTGTAAGACAATACCATGAACAATTAGACAATCTAGAAGAAATGGATAACTTTGTAGAAACATACAGCTCTCCAAAACTGAATCTAGAAGAAATAGATCTTGAACAGACCAACCAATCACTAGAAATGAAACAGAATCTGTAATTTTTAAAAAACTCCTTACAAACACAAGTCCAGAACCAGATGGTTTCACAGGCAAATTCTACCAACCATACAAAGAAGAACTTATACTAATTTTTCTCAAACTCTTCCAGAAGACTGAAGAGGAAGGAACACTTCCAAAGATAGGCTATGAAGCCACCACTACCCTGATACCAAAACCAGACAGACACTATCAAAAAAACAAAAATTACAGGCAGTATCTGATGAATATAGATATACAAACAAAATATGAGAAAAAACTGAATTCAACAACACTTAAAAAGATCATATACCATGAACAATTAAGATTCATCCCAGGGTCAAAAGTATGGTTCAACATACACAAATCAGTCAATATGATCTACCACATCAAAACCAAAGAAAAGATAATAACCATATGATCATCTCAATAGATGCAGAAAAAAGTATCTGATAAAATTCAACATCCTTTCTTGATTAAAACCCTTACAAAAGTGAGTATAGAGGAAACATATTTTAACATACTAAAAGCTATCTATGACACATACACGGCCAATATAATACTCAGTGGTAAAAAGCTGAAAGCCTTCCACCTAAAATTTGGAACAAGACAAGGATCCAAATTCTAGCAACACCAATCAGACAAGAAAATAAAAGGTATTCAAATTGGTAGGAACAGGTAAAACTGTCATTATATGTAGATGGTATAACATGATATATAGTAAACCCTAGACTCTACACACAAACTACAAGAACTGATAAACAAACACAGCAAGGTAGGAGGGTACAAGATCAACATACAGACACTTCTTGCATTTCTTTACACTAACAATAAAATATCAGAAAGACAACGTAAACAAATGTCCCTTTGAAAATCACATTAACAAGTAAAATACTTAGGAATAAACCTCACCAAGGAGGTGAAAGATTTATATGCTGAAAACTATAAAACATTAATAAAGGAAACTGAAGATAAAGAAATGGGGAGATATTCCATGCTCTTGGATTACAAAAAATTAAATCTGTTAAAATGGCCACGCAGCCCAAAGCAATCAATATATTTAATGCAATACCTATCAAAATACCCATGACTTTTTCTCAGAACCAGAATAAGCCTAAAATTTATATTTTGGATATAGATTCTGGATCTCCTAAAAGATCCAGAATTGCCAAAGCAATCCTGAAGAAAAAAAAAAAAAAGCAAGAGGTATAACTCACCCAGACTTCAGACAATATTACAAAACTACTGTAATCAAAACAGCATGATATTGGCAGAAGAACAGACACATGGATTAATGAAACAGAATACAGAGCTCAGAAATAAACCCACACATGTTTCCCCACAGGGACCACTCTGTTCCCCACCTGGACTACTCTGTTCCCCACATGGATTCTATTTTCCTGCTTCTGATATTCAGACTTGAACATCAATGTTTTCAACCCAGGACATAGCTAGAGTGTTTAACCAAGATGAAAGACCAAAGAAGAAAACTACAAAAAAACATGTCATCCCAAAGCAAAAAAAAACCACGTCATCCCAAACTTTTGATCTCTAAACTGAGATCAGTGAAAACAAAGCAGGTTTTAAAACTAATTACAAATAGATAAGACTGACAAGAATGACCACAACAAAAGAGAGAAAGAGTAAATAAATTACATTAGAAATAAAAGGAGAAGTGCCAAAGGCAAAAGAGATATATCAAAGGAACACTATGAGCAACTTTATACCAAAAATATGGAAAACTCAGATTAAATGGGTAGTTTCTTAGGAAAAATATGATATAAACTCTGATTCAAACAAATAAAAAACCTGAGTAAACCTGTAACAATTAAGGAAGATAAATTAATAGTTTAAAATCCACATCCTTTATGTCCCCCATGGACTCCAGGCTCCTCTGTCCATGGAATTCTCCAGGCAAGAATACAGGAGTGTAGCCATTCCCTCTCCAGGGGATCTTCCTGACCCAGGGATCAAACCTGGGTCTGATGCTTTGTAGGCAGATTCTTTACCATCTGAGCCACAAGGGAAGCCCTTACTACCCTCACCCTCACATAAAAATCAAGCCACAAAAAAACCTGTTTAAGTCTGAATGGTTTTACAGATGAGATGTATCAAATCTCTAAAAATAGACTATATCAATCCAATAAAAATTCTTGAAAGGAGAGGTGAAAAACAGGAAAAGCTCTAGAATGCATTTAATGGAATTAAAGTATGAATGCGTCTCAATTCCTGGAACAAAAAAACAACAACCCCTAAATAAAATTATTAGCAAAGTAAATACAGCAATGCTTAAAAAAACACACATTATGACAAACAAGGATTTGTTTCAGGAGTGCAAGGACAGTTTAACATTAGATATGTTATTAATGTAACTAACATATTAACAGAGTAAAAGAGAAAAACTGATTATGTCAATAATTCAGAAAGAAAAATTTGGTAAAACTTAATATCCATTCTTTTTAAAAACTCAAATTTTCAAAATAGCAGATTTTGAAATCTATTTTTGAAATCTGCTATTTTTTAAAATCTTCAAATAGAAGATTTAATTGCTATTTAATAAACTGATTAAAATTTATCTACCAATATCCTGTAGTAAATTTCATAATTAATGATGAAATACAAAAACATTCCCTTTAAAGCCAGGAAAAACGCTTTTATGATTTCTACTTAACATTATTGTAGAGTTCTTAAGCAGTGCATTAAAACATTAAAAAAATATAAGGATGGGAAGGGAAGTAGTAATTATTTTCTGATAATGACTCTACACAGAAAATCCAATGAAACAGATATAAATTATCAACACTAATAAAAGTTGTTGGATATAAGACTGACACACAAGGTCAGTGAAGATCCTAATATCAGCAATTAGAAGATATAGTTTTTGAAAGATAAATTTACAACAGCAACAATTATGAGGTACCTGGCGTATATGTAACAAAAGATATTAAATACTTTTACCAAAAAACCCACAAAGCTTTACTGAAAGACAAGGAAGAAGACCAAATAAACTGAGAAATATATCATGCTCATAAATGAGATAATTTGGTATATAGAAAGATTTAAAATATTTCTAAATCAGTCTATAAATTCAATAATTTTCCAATAAAATCTCAACAAAGTTCTTTTCAAAAACAAGACAATCTGATCTTATAATTAACATGGGAGAGCTTTTTAAAAGATCCAAGAGTCATTAAGACAATTTTGAAGCTATTCAGAGATCTGCCCCTGATATATATCCATACTTACAAAGCAACAGTAATTACAACAGTATAATATTAACATGGGAGAACACAACTGAGGTTGGTGAATTCAGTGAAAACAAACTTTTTTCAATAAATGTGTTGGAACAACTAGCTCTTTATACCTAGAAAAAACAGATACAGTAAGATCCTTACTATGTACATAAGTAAAATGTAGGATGAATTGAAGACCTACATGTGGAAAACCAACTGTAAGCACACATAAACCTTAAGGATGAAAATTTTCATTACAGCGGGATAGGAAATGACCTTAAATCAGGCACAAAAACCAAACAGTAAAGGAAAAAAATCTTAAATATAATGCTAAAAAGACATATAAAACACGCTTTTTAAAAAAGGGAAGAAAATGGGAAAAAAGACTAAAAATAAAGTTCAAGTCTAGATAAGGAGAAAATATCTCTATAATAAATATAACAAGGGCTTGATATCTAGAAAATACTAGGAATTTCTACACATTAGTAAGAAAACGATTGATGCAATAGAAAATGAGTGAAGAACATGAATAAGCAATTTTCAGATAGAAAGACCCCAATGCTTGTAAATATCAGTAATCAAGAAATGCAGATTAAACTATTCAGATTCTGAAAAATGAGAATGGCAAAAAAATTTTGCATCTCACACTATAAAAACTGTTGAGGATGTAGGGAAGTAAAAGCTCTAATATTCTGTGGGAATATAAACTTAGGTATAATCATTTCATAGAGCAATTTTGTAATAAAATGTGATAGTTTTATTGTTAACATACCTCAAAATCTGAAAAAATGAGCACTAAAATTGGAGCTTATAAGGAAAATTAAACAGTAAGACAAANATTCTGTGGGAATATAAACTTAGGTATAATCATTTCATAGAGCAATTTTGTAATAAAATGTGATAGTTTTATTGTTAACATACCTCAAAATCTGAAAAAATGAGCACTAAAATTGGAGCTTATAAGGAAAATTAAACAGTAAGACAAAATTTATGCAACTTGTAATGAGAATACTAACAAAATCAATAATTGGTACCGGAGGAAATAAACTGCTCAGTCAGGCAGGCAGCTCAGTGTGGCTGGACGCTTTCATAGTAGATATTAAGAATGCACAGGAAATAGTAGTATGGAAATTCTGGGTACATTTTGATTAGAATGGGGCTAGCAGATGCTAAGACAAGGCAAACCAAAGTAGAGCTCTGATCCAAAAGGCTGCCACTAAAGTACTTGGGAGAGGGTGTAACGTGCTCTGAGTCAGAGGGCACAATGCTAGGATGCAACTCTTAGGGAAGAAGGAAGCCCTAGGTGGATGTAGGTGCTCATTTCTAGCTGCTGTTCAATACCGTCAAGAGTGCCTCTGCTGCCCATGCAGCAGTGAAAAGAGGGCTTTTCCTTACCTACTGAAGGTTGGTAATTCTACTCCTGCTATTCTGACTCCCCTGCCTAGAAAAACTGTATGCATAAGAAAGGTAACTTCTGAGTAAAACTTTCACTACACCTTAACTACCAACCATGTAAAAGCTAACTGCATTGCAGAAATCTTGATAGAATAGATGCTATCTAAGGTAGAGTTTAGTAATACATACACCCTAAGACTTGGCAAATTACACTTTTATATGTTTTCTGTAGAGAAACTCCTGCACATGGCCACAAGGTGACAGATGTGACACTGCTAACCACAGCGCAAAAGTGAAAACCATCTCAGAGCTGTAGGGAGTCAGATACATTTGTTTAGTCTCACAAAAGAATGCTCAGCAGCAGCTAAATTGAGTGACCTACAAACATGTAAGAACGAGAATAGATTTCAAAGTTATTACTGCTGACACAAAAGATACTCAATATCATTATTAATGAGGGAAATGATAATGAAACCATAATGAGATGCCGTTTCACACATACTAGGATGGCTATATAAAAGAAGACAGATAATAACAAGTGTTAGTGAGAATTTCAATTCTCTGGAACCCTCATATACTGCTGATGGGAATGTAAAAGTGCAGTCACCTAGGATAACAGTTTGGCCGTTTATTAAAAGTTAAATACAAATTTATCAAATGACCCAGCAATTCTCTTCCTTAGTATCCACGCAAGAAAAATAAAAATATATATCCACACAAAGACATGAACATTCAGAACAGCATTATTCTTAAGGGCCCAAAAGTGAAAAGAACTCAAATATTCACCACCTAATGAATGAATCAATAAAATAAATCAGTACAAGGCAATACTATTAGGCAATAAAATGGAATGAAATACTGATAGAGATCTACAGTATGGAAAAAAACTAAAAATGTTATGCTAAGTAAAAAAGTACAAAAGATCACATATTTTATGACTTCATTTACATGATTCACCCAGGAAAGATAAATCTTGAGAGACAAGAAAGTAGTTTAGTGGTTACTTAGGGTTGGAGTCTTTTGAAGTGAAGGAACTGTTTTAAAATTGAATTATGGAGATGTTAGTACAACTCTGTAAATTCATCATAAATCACTGGATTATACACTTGAAATGAGTGAATTTTATGTCATGTAAATTATACCTCAATTAAATTGTTAAAAAATATAATGTTGAATGAAAAATGCAAGTTGCTTAATCTATGCTAAGTAGGACACCATTTATGTAAAATTTAAAACCTAAAATAATAGTATTTGTTGTGGACATACTTATGTAAGAACATATAAAATCATACATGGTTTAACAATTTGTATCAACTTTAGAATGATGCTTATCTCCAGAGATTAAGAAAAGGTAAAGGAATGAGAGAAGTTTTTGCTACATCAATGATATTAGTTCTTAGGGAAAAAAATGAGCTAACTCAACTAAATACTAATATCTCAGTGCTAGATACACAGGATGTCTATAATGGTATTTTCTGTATGCTTGCAGGAAAACCCTTACCTTTGCTCAACTCTGCATCTTTGTGGACTTCTACCACATTAGCTGGTGTACACGGAAGAATTTCAGGAGACAGAACCTCAGAGTGCAATGTTAATTCAGCAGAGAACTCCTGGGATCCATTACTGTAGTCCACAGATCCTGATAATGTTCTGCTTAATTAAAACATATCCTTTATAACAAACTACATAACAAAGCAATAAAATTAATTCTGAGAGCTATAATATATAACCACTTACACAGAGAAATTGTTCTCTTTGAGAATTTCCTGAAGTCTCTTCTGAAAATTTTTTTCACTTTCTGTTGCTGGCACAAACCTGCGATCTTTGAATTTAAAAATTCATTAAAAAATGTAGGCAGCAAATGAATGAAACAGTTTCCTTTTTCCTAGAGTACCTTTTAAAATGGTAGCAATTTCCTATATTTGACACATATATCACCTAAAAACAGTCCTATTATAAATCAAACAAAAAGAAAATGGTTGTTACTGAAGCTATAAAATTAAGCACTAAAAGTCATTTCAAGATTAAGTTCTATNATATTTGACACATATATCACCTAAAAACAGTCCTATTATAAATCAAACAAAAAGAAAATGGTTGTTACTGAAGCTATAAAATTAAGCACTAAAAGTCATTTCAAGATTAAGTTCTATAAATTAAAAACAAAAACATTATTTTCTATCTAAAAATGTTATCATATACCATGAACCTAGAAATTTTCCCTTTATAAAATATTTCTATTTTAAAAGGCATAAAAGGCATTCAAAATTTATCAAAGGATTTTTAGTGTCCATGAGATAACACAAATTTTAATTGAACTTCAGTGTAGGCTTACTACTGTATTTCAAATACATTTGCCTTTTAAACTGTCTTCTCTTTTTTTACCTTTTTTAAATAATTTGTTGTATCCATGGCATTAAAAAACTTTTTTCCAATTCTTTTTGAATGTATTAAAGTTTAGTAACAAATCAAATGAGTACTTTCTTCAGAGATGTACAAGTTAATCAAAGTCAGAATTTATGACATACCCAGAGAAATAATTTGGGGACAGAATTTCATGGGTTACATTTTCAAAGCTTAATGAACTAAACAGTGTTTCTAAGTTGGGATTCATGCTCTTCTATAATTATTCTATAGCTCATTTGGAAATGCCAAGGTTAAAACATACTAGAGAATGGAAAAGGAGAAAAGGGTAGAATGAAAATCAAGGCCAAGAAGATGTCAATTTCTTATGAGAGACAATGAGTCACTTTGGATGTGAAGAATAACGAGAATAGGAAGAAAAATATGTAGAAAATTTAAATGTAGTCTGAAAAGCAAAATCTAATGTCAAGGTAAAAATTCAATGGCTTGTACTTTTTCATTAAAATATCCAGCTAAAATAATATCATCAGAGTATTATTAGGCTTGTACCTTGTGATTCAGGTTGACTAATTTGAGAAGTTTCATTTCTATTTCTTCGCCGTTGCTTTTCATCTTCCCATATGGCCTGTAGACCAGGGTTTCCACCAATTTGAGCTGTAATCACAATAATACTTCAATACAAGGGTCAAAGTGAAAATTCTTGTTTAAAAAAAAAGAGAAATCCGTACATTAAAAAAAAAATGCTTCTCCTAAGAAAAAAATTACCTATTCTGTGTTATAAACCAAATTATCCCAACCTACATTTACTATATTACTCCCTTTTTAGTTTCCTTACTAGTTCCCTAAAACCCCAGCAAGTGAGTAAGATTCAAACATTTGATGATAGTCAACAGACCCAAAAGTCCCCTCCCTGGTACATAATCTGAAAATAAAAAAATTAGCAGGCAGAGCATAGTAAATTCTTTGATAATGGCTAATTTATTTATTTAGTGTCACACTTACTTTAGGTTTATGTCTATACAAACAAACTCATATGAATGAAGCGTAAATGAAAAAATTACTATCTCATCAGGGAACAGAAAAAAAATCTTCATAATATTTTACATTTTCCTTTAATTTCACTACTCTAGTGATATTTTCTTCCATACTTTTTCCATTCTTTGATCATGGATTTTTAAAAATAAAACTATACATTAAGAATAATTGTGTATATACCTTCAATGTCCAGCCGATTTAAGATATCAGCAGCTACAGCATCCACTTCTAATTCACAAGTACTTTGTGGTTCAACACCTTCCAGTATTAAAGAGCTGTATTAAAGAAGTATCAAAAGACACAATAATTATGTAAGAGAACATTTTCTTAAGATTTTTCTTAAATGATTTTTCATGTTTAAGGGGTAACCAGAAAGCCAGTGATATTTATCAATTAATAACTCTACAGAGATCTTTTTGGGATCATTTTACATACTTTGGTTCATTATATTTTATATAAAAGGAATGTACAGGGGTTCCCCGGTAGCTCAGTGGTAAAGAATCTGCCTGCCAATGCAGGAGACACGAGTCCAGTCCCTGCTCGGGGAAGATCCCACATGCTGTGGGGCAACTAAGCCCGTACACCACAACTACTGAGCCTGTGCTCTAGAGCCTGGGAGCCGCAACTGCGGAGTCCGCACGCCCTAGAGCCTGTGCTCCTCAACAAGAGAAGCCACTGCAATGAGAAGCTGTGATTAGAGAGCAGCCCCAGCTGTCTGCAACCAGAGAGTCCGTGAGACAACAATTACCCAGCACAGCCAAAAATAAACAATACACAAATACATAAAATTATATAAATATATAAAAGGGAATATACAATGTTTCAGCATGTGGATCACATCCAGAGCGAGCTGGGTTAAGACAATAGAGACAAGAGAGGGGACTCATCAAAAACCATACACATATGCAATTACTTGCCCAGAGGCATCTATCTCAGCAATTATTAAAAGATGGCTTTTAAAAATTAAAAAAGATGATTTTTAAAAATTAGGAATAAATATATAATAAGAGTTGAGGGGAGAGAAACATATTGAAAAGTGGGCAAGTGATACTGTTCTCTCTGCCTTCAACAACTACTACTGAGCTGGGGAATGCTTTAAAACTTTCCATAACATGACAACTGTGAAACCACCCAAGTCCAGTAATGGGATCATAGCTAGGAAAAGAGGTGATACCATAAGGTCAATAAGAGATACAATAAGGTCAAAGTTTTAAGAGAAACATATTAACAAAACTCATTCTCCATTGTCCATACCTAAGAAATGTTTATTTTTTTAATTAATTTATTTTTTTATTTGAAGGATAATTGCTTTACAGAATTCTGTTTTCTGTCAAACCTCCACATGAATCAGCCATAGGTATAAATTTTGATGGAACATAAGTGATTAATTTGCTAAAACAAAGAATTTTTATAATTTATCTATACACATATATAGATACACACACAATACACATATATCTTTTTACCACTGAGGAAGGACATGTTCGTCAAACTACCACAGTATATCCATCTCTTTAATTTTCAGAAAAAGTAATTCACAATACAGCTTGTCTAATTTAACAAAATAAGTTATGCCATGAAATAAAGTATCAGATAAAATAGTTTTGCCCAATAGTTTTCTCCTTTATATTAAAATGTTTCACAATTTTGAAAGAATTATATTATAAATTTCAAGGGTGAATTTTCCAGTAGATGATTTGTGACAAAGGGAGGAAATATTTAAAAATGCAACTTCACAGTAGAAACTAACAATTATTTCTTGCCCTTATTAAAAACTACTTCAGACATTCAGAATAGGAGGTGTTACTAGGGAAAGGATATTGTTGCTGTTCAGTCACTCAGATCTGTCTGACTCTTTGCAACCCCATGAACTGAAGCAAGCCAGGCTTCCCTACCCTTCACCCTCCCCTGTGAATGAGTTTGCTCAAACTCATTGAGTCGGTGATGCCATCCAACCAACTTGTCCTCTATCATCCCCTTCTCCTCCTGCCCTCAATTTTTTCCCAGCATCAGGGTCTTTTACAATGAGTTGGCTCTTCCCATCAGGTGGCGAAAATACTGGAGCTTAAGCTTCAGCATTAGTCCTTTCAATGAATATTCAGGGTTGATTTTCTTTAGGATTGATTGGTTTGACCTCCTTGCAGTCCAAGGGACTCTCAAGAGTCTTCTCCAGCACAATTCGAAGGCATCAATTCTTCAGCGTTCAGCCTTTTTTATTGTCCAGCTCTCACATCCACACATGACTAAGCTTCCCTGGTGGCTCAGACGGTAAAGAATCTGCCTGCAATGTGGGAGACCTGGATTCAATTCCTGGGCTGGGAAGAACCTCTGCAGAAGGGCGTGGCAACGACTTCAGTATTCTTGCCTGGAGAACCCCCATGGACAGAGGAGCCTGATGGACTTCAGTCCATGGGGTCGCAAAGAGGTGGACATGACTGAGTAAGCACACCACATATGGACCTTTGTAGATGAAGTAATGTTTCTGCTTTTTAATATGCTGTCTAGATTTGTCATTGCTTTTCTTCAAGGAGCAAGAATCTTTTAATTTCATGGCGGCAGTCTCTGTCCACAGTGATTTTGGAGCCCAAGAAAATAAAGTCTATCACTGTTTCCATTGTTTCCCCGTCTATTTGCCATTAAGTGATGGGACTGAATGCCATGTGTTCATAGAATGTTGAGTTTTAGGCCAGCTTTTTCACTCTGCTCTTTCACCTTCATCAAGAGGCTCTTTAATTCTTTGCTTTCTGTCATAAAAGTGGTGTCATCTGCATATCTGAGGTTACTGATATTTCTCCCCACAATCTTGATTCCAGCTTGTGCTTCATCCAGCCCAGCATTTCATATGATGTACTCTGCGTGTAAGTTAAATAAGCAGGGTGACAACATACAGCCTTGATGTACTCCTTTCCCAGTGTGGAACTAGTTCATTGTTCACGTCTGATTCTAACTGCTGCTTCTTGACCTGCATGAAGGTTTCACAGGGGGCAGGTCAGGTGGTCTGGTGTTCCCATCTCTTTAAGAATTTTCCAGTTTGTTGTGATCTACACAGTCAAAGGCTTTAGCGTAGTCAATGAAACAACGGTAGATATTTTCCTGGAATTCTCTAGCTTTTTCTATGATTCAATGGATGTTGGCAATTTCATCTCTGGTTCCTCTGCCTTTTCTAAATCCAGCTTGAACATCTGGAAGTTCTTGGTTCACATACTGTTGAGACCTAGCTTGAAGGATTTTGAGCATTACTTTGCTATCATGTGAATTGAGTGCAATTGTGCAGTAGTTTGAACATTGTTTGGAATGGAATGAAAACTGACCTTTTCCCAACCTGTGGCCACTGCTGAGTTTTCCAAATTTGCTGGCATAGTGAAGTTAAGTTGCTCAGTCGTGTCTGACTCTTTGCAACCCCATGGACTGTAGCTCACCAGGCTCCTCCGTCCATGGGATTCTCCAGGCAAGAATCCTGGAGTGGGTTGCCATTTCCTTCTCCAGGAGATCTTCCCGACCCAGGGAACGAACCCAGGTCTCCTGCATTAGAGGCAGACGCTGTAACCTCTGAGCCACCAGGGAAGCCCTGGCATAGTGAGTGCACCACTTTAACAGCATCATCTTTTAGGAAGCAGTTTTTAGAAATTAAAAAAATGCTTTCAGTAAATAGGAAAAAAACCTAGAGGGGTGGGATATGATGGGAGGTGGGCATGGATGATTCATGTTTATATGTGGAAGAGACCAACACAATATTGTAAAGCAATAATTCTTCAATTAGAAATAATTTTTAAAAAATTAAAATTTGAGTCTGCAAATACATGTAGGCCATTCATTTTAATTATGAAAGGTAGATAAGTAATACAATGGTAATTAGACAACTGTACCTCTCTAAATATTTCTATTCACAGCTTAACACAACAGACTCACAAATTACAGTCACTGAGGATAGAGCTCAGACATCTGTAAATTAAAAAAATCTCTTCAGATCATTCTGATGGGCAGCCAGGTTTGAGATTACTGCAATAGATTTGACCTTTGTGAATTCAACACTCTGGCAAATGACTGAAGGTCCATGATATGTGGTAATTTACAATTAGCCAGCAGGGCTTCCCTGGTGGCTCAATGGAAAAGAACCGGCCTGCCAATGCTGGAGACTGGGTTCAATCCCTGGGTCAGGAAGATTCCCTGGAGAAGGAAATGGCAACCCACACCAGTATTCTCACATGGGAAATCCCATGCACACAAGAGCCTCGTGGGCTACAGTCCATAGGGTTACAAGAGTTGGACATAACTTAGCAACACCACCACCACCACAGCAGGTAAGGTTAGTAGACTTGTGAACTCAGCACTTTGATCTCATTGAGTTTGTTGCTATTTGTTTCAGCCCTTGAAATAATATTGTGAAATTATTCAGATATTATTAATATTATCAATATTATTATTCAAAATAATATTGTGAAATATTGTGGAATTTCAGCCCTTGAAATTCCTTGCAAAGGAATATAAAACATTTTGGGTTAAAAAAAAAAAAAGGTACCCAGAGAACGTGCTCACAAGGGGGTAAAAATGAGACTAATAAAATTTAAGAGTACTGATTTGGCAAAAATGTTTATGACGTTTTGTTATTTGTATTGATGAAATGATAGATTTTTATGTTTAATACAAGAAGCCTAAAAGTATGGGACAAAAATGTAGGTTATAGCTAACCTACATTTATTATAAATTCTAGTTCTGAATACCTTGTCTAATTTCACTAGTTTGCCATTTCATATCTTTGCTCTGTATCGTATTGTGCTCAGTCATTTCTAACTCTCTGTGACCCCATGGACTACAGCTCACCAGGTTCCTCTGTCCTTGGGATTTTCCAGGCAAGAACTACAGTGGGTTGTCATTTCCTTCTCCAGGGGATATTTCTAACCCAGGGATCGAACCTGTGTCTCCTGCACCAGCAGGCAGATTCTTTACCACCGAGCCACCAGGGAAGCTCCTCTATGCTTTCAAAAATAATAATTCAAAATTTTCATTATAATACACAGAGTTTCTTTAAACTAACTCCTAACCAGTGAAGCTTTACTATATAGTCTTATGACCTAACTAGAAAGATGCTTGCTGAAAAAGGCTTCCAATACAAATAAACCTTGATTTGAGGTGATATGTAAAAAACAACTTACTAAATATAGGACATGGAAAACCAAGGGATCTAGTGAGTAGGTCAAATCTTTGGGTTAAGCTTATTTGTTCCAATTTCAGAGAGATAGAGGAACTATATAACAGGCACAAAAACGAGACAGAGAACAGCCTGTCGGTCATTTTGTTCTGGGCTAATTAGAACTTGAATTTGATGCGTTAAATAACACTCTCTCTAAAATTAACACCATTTCAACACAATTATAAAAACAATTCTGCTGTATCTGAGGACCCTAGAAGTACATATGTATGTACACGTGTATGACTTTACCACAATGTCCTGACATTTGCTAACTGAATCCAGAGGTAAGGCAAGTCACCGTCCACTTGGAAGGCTTTGAAGTCTCATTCTGGCATAATATTAGTCATAAATCAACTACTTCTATCATTATTTAATGACAGTCTTAATGTCAAGTCTTAAAAAGCCAAAGCAATTCTATAACACGGAAATTGAGTGAAGAACATATTAGTATCTTAAACTATATAAATTAAGCTCTAAACAAATATGACAGTTTATCTTCAACCAATTAATAAATTCACATTTTATCATGAAATAAAAAAAGTCATTTAACTGAATACTTCTACTTTGCATCCTTCATTTAAAAGAGAAAAAAAAAACACAAACACTTAAAACTTATCAGGTGACATATAAGTAGTGAAAAAGAAGACATCACCCCACCCCATCAATACCCAAATAATCAACAAAAGAATCAACAAAGCTTAGGCAACAACTTTTTGGTATAAAACAAAAATCCTCTACTTCTATGTAGATTAAGATATTATGATAATTTTGATAGGTACTGATTATATATCTACTTTATAGTAGGGAAATGTAAGCCTTTGGAATATCTTACCCTCTCTAAGAGTCTAATAAATACTAGTCAAAAGAAATCACAAATTGTATTATTCATACACACTATAGTTAATCCACTTCTTTTCTCACAAATATTCAGAAATATTTAGGGGTTATTTTTATTAAAAATATTTTCCATTTAGGATTGATTGGTTTACCTATTGATTTAAACATTTATCTGCTGTACCATGTAACATATGGGATCTTAGTTCGCTGACCAGGAATGGAATCCTCCCTGCAGTGGAAATTTAGAGAATTAATCACTAGGGAAGTACTGCTTATTTAGGTTTTAAATTGCTTTTGTATTATATGATTTTTACTTGACAAATTGTATGTGTGTGTGCTTAGTTACTCAGTCATGTCTGATTTTTTGCGACCCCATGGACTGCAGCCCAGCAGGCTCCACTGTCCACGGGATTCTGCACACAAGAATACTGGAGTGCATAGCTACTCCCTTCTCCAGGGGATCTACCTGACTCAGGGATCGAACCCAGGTCTCCTGCATTGCAGGTGGATTCTCTACTCTCTGAGCCACCAGGGAAGCCCACTTGACGAGTTGTAGGATGTCAATTTAGAATGTACACACAAGATAGATATTGGAGAGAAGTATAAAACTTACATTCAGATTCCTTTTATTAATGAGGGAATAACTAGGTATATTTTCAACCTATTTTGACAGTTTATTTTTGAAACCTACGATCCATGAACCTACTAATGTGGAGATTTGCATTTTTTATAAACTTACAAAGAAACAATTATAAAATTAAATTATGCTAACCACTGATTTCTGAATAGAGTAGGACATATGTAAATAAGTTTTCTTTTCCTTTACAACATTAACTAACCTTGGTATTTCCCCTTCTTCCCACCGAAATAAAGTACCAGTAAGGGAATTTTTTCCTGGTAGCCGATCCTTGCAAGACCCAGTCGGATGCAATGGATCACCTAGAAATAAAAGGCAAAAGGGTTAAGTTCCACTTTTAACTTGCATGTAATTACTCTTTAGGTAAATCAGTATACAACCCACATGACCAGTTCCTAAAGTTATATCCTAAAAATTCATAAACATACTGGAATACATTTGCACAGTGGAGATTAAGGATTCCAAATGGAGAAGGGTGGGGGGAAAGTATCTGCAATATATGGATATTAAAGAGAAATGGCCACAACACTTTCATACTAGAATAAATGTATGATACATTTAAACACACTATGGCGATAGGTGTGCTTAAAATTTCATTTATAAAAAAACTATGAATTTTTGTAGACTTTAATCTCAATTCCTAGGATATTCTATATGAGTCTCCACTAAAATTCTAGTGGAAACCAGATTCCAGATAAAATTGAAAACATGCTTTAAATACTAATCCTTGAATAAAAACAAAACACATAATGCATTCCAAAAGTAATGGCAGGAACAGCGAGTGGAAAGCTAGGGCAAATGCAAATACAATTTGACCAGGAGTTGGAGAGAACTATGCTTTTGCTTAGTTATCCCATATGCATCAACAGAGTCCAGGGGCCATGCTTTGGAAATGCTCTCTAAATCTTAGCAATCTTTTGTGATCTCTTGAGAGGAATTTGCATTCCAGTCCCCTATAATGAAAAGGACATCTTGTTTGGGTGCTAGTTCTAAAAAGTCTTGTAGGTCTTCAAAGAACCGTTCAACTTCAGCTTCTTCAGTGTACTGGTTAGGACATAGACCTGGATTACCGTGATATCGAATGGTTTGCCTTGGAAACAAACAAGAGATAATTCTGTCATTTTTGAGACTGCATCCAAGTATTGCATTTCGGACTCTTTTGATGACCATGATGGCTACTCCATTTCTTCTAAGGGAGTCTTGCCCACAGTAGTAGATATAATGGTCATCTCAAATTCACCCATTCCAGTACATTTTAGTTTGCTGATTCCTAGAATGTTGACGTTCACTCTTGCCCTCCCGTTTGACCACTTCCAATATGCCTTGATTCATGGACCTGACATTGCAGGTTTCTATGCAATATTGCTCTTTACAGCATCGGACCTTGCTTCTATCACCAGTCACATCCACAACTAAGTATTGTTTTTGCTTTGGCTCCATCCCTTCATTCTTTCTGGAGTTNTCTTTGGCGCTCAGCCTTCTTCACAGTTCAACTCTCACATCCATACATGACCACAGGAAAAACCATAGCCGTGACTAAACGGACCTTTGTTGGCAAAGTAATGTCTCTGCTTTTCAATATGCTATCTAAGTTGGTCATAACTTTCCTTCCAAGGAGTAAGTGTCTTGTCGCCATCTGCAGTGATTTTGGAGCCCAAAAAGATAAAAGTCTGACACTGTTTCTACTGTTTCCCCATCTATTTCCCATGAAGTGATGGGACCAGATGCCATGATCTTCATTTTCTAAATGTTGAGCTTTAAGCCAACTTTTTCACTCTCCTCTTTCACTTTCATCAAGAGGCTTTTTAGTTCCTCTTCACTTTCTGCCATAAGGGTGGTGTCATCTGCATATCTGAAGTGATTGATATTTCTCCTGGCAATCTTGATTCCAGCTTGTGGTTCTTGCAGCCCAGCGTTTCTCATAATGTACTGTTTCCCCCAAATACATGATATTATACTTTCAAGTTAAGGACTAAAAGTGTTAGGAGAAGCACACTGATTGAAACCGCCCACACTGGCCAGGCACCATAGTAACCATTTGCATGAATTGTTTCATGACAGGAAGTCCTGGTAAGGAACACAGAACTAATAAGCCTCCAATAACCGGGAGAGTTCGTGAACGGTCAAAATGAGACACCAATTGTCCAATCACCTCCCAGAATCCTTCTCTCTGGCATTCATCTTGGCTGAACAAGGCGTGAACCACCAGGAAGGACTCTTAAGTCAGAATGATTGGCTAAAGACAACCCAGAAACTAATCCCATCACCATAAAATCCCAAGACTGCAAGCCATGTGGCAGAACTGTTCTCTTGGGTTCCCTTATCCTACTGCTCTCCACCCGGGTGCCCTTTCCCAATAAAATCTCTTGCTTTGTCAGCGCATGTGTCTCCTCAGACAATTCCTTTTCGAGTGTTAAACAAGAGCCCAGTTTGCCCTGGAAGGAGTCCTCCTTCCTGCAACAAAAGTATAAAAAAGATTCACAAACATTGCTTATGTTTGCTTTTGTCTGACTGATGACAGTTGTATCACATGGCCCCAGGCAGTGCTAGGAGAAGGCTGCTAAGTACACACAGATTGGCCAAACATCACTAAAGAGAAGCAAGTCACAAGGTGTGGTCTGTGGTGGCACCAGACACCTGCATCAAGTAATTCCTCAAAATATAAGAAGTTCACTTAAGGGAAATGCAGCTTATTTTAACAAATTTTCTTGTGGTAAATTTATTCTTCTGAAATATCCAAAAATATCCTGTTGGATAATTGTTATTGTTTGGGAAGCTTTAAAACTATTGTTAAGAAACGGCAGATCTTTAAAAATAACAAGCTTTAGTAGAATAAACTGAGTTTAAAAAGTGTGGCTATACCCAGAGTAACACTTGGGTGAATTCAACCCAAAGGAGTTATAACTTAATAAAGATACATGAGATAGCATCAGGGCATTTTTGGCAAAATATTTTCTGTCACTTTTATGAAGTTTACTTTTAAATATGTTAACTCAGTCTTTGGAATTAAAAAAAAAAAGTCTTCTATAACTGTTTAAATAGCTTTAGCATTACTAATTAATTAAATAGCATTCAGACATACTAGACTCTTTCCAATGTTAGGGTTATGGGTTGAAATTATTGCTTTAATCAGTTGAGTTGAAACATTTCTACTTCCAACATTAGAATCAAAGGAGCAAGAAAGGCCATAAAATAGAGTACCCTGATTTTAGCATTAACATGTGACTGATCTTAACTGTCAAGTCTCTCTTGTCAGCTATCACCTACTCTCACCCCATTATCTCTATCTAGTTTCAGTCTTCATTATTTCTAACATGGCTGGCAACTGTAGCTTCCTCTCAAGCCTCTGGGCCTCAAATCTTCCTCTCCCCCAACCACCCACCACCCTTCAGGAATCTGGCCATTTATACCTTCCTTAAAGCTCTGGCAACTGTCCAACTGCCTATTGTACTTAAAGTTCGAACTCTATTAAATAAACCAAATTTCTGTTAGGTAAATCAAGTGATGAAATAATTTCTTCACAAGTCATCTTTAACCTACTTCTTCAGCCTTACCTTTAACCATCACTTATGCACTCCTAAATACCTTGAACTGTAATTTTACCACAATGGCTAAAACAGATTGTGTGATTAGACTGTCCAGGTCTAATCCCAGTAGACACCTTCTAGACATGTGAACTAAAATTAAGTGCTTAATTTCTCTAAATTTCAGTCTTCCCATCTGCAAAATGAGTATTAAGGGACTGTTAATATTCAATAACACAATTACTCAATAAAGAGTAGCTAGGACTAACCACAGCAAACAAATACTTTATTTACTCTTATTTCCATGACTTTACCCAAAGTCATTTATTTGCCTGATGTGTCCCTCCCACCTGGCATCTTTTTGTCAATGAAGTCCTATCTGTCCTTCAAAGCCTGATTCAAATGGCAATTCTCCTTGAAAGCCTTCCTCCACCATTTCACTTAGAAAAAGGTAGTTGCTCCCACTGTGGTAATCTTACAGCATTTTGTACATACTGCACTATTAAAACATGCATCCTCCTAGATCCACATATACCTTCTTCCCCACACTGTAAGATCTGCATGGGAAACAGCAATAATAACTTTGCATCTTTGTATTAATGGTTGAACTGTGTCCCCCACAAAAAGATTATATTTAAGTCTTAATATCCAGTACCTCAAAAGGTGGCTTTATTTGGAAATAGGGTTGTTGCAAATATAGTTAAGATGAAGTCATACTGGAGTATGATTAGCTCCAATCCAGTATGACTGGTGTTCTTAGAAGAAGGCAGCAATATGAAGACAAAGAGACAGAGAAAATAACATGTGGGGACTTTTAGCACTGTAACTTACATTCTGCTCATAAAGTGATAATTACTATTAATAATCAAGGCAGCAATATAAAGTTTTTCAACAGATGATTCATAAAAATGACACAATTACATGTTATCTATAATCTGAGGATATTATGTCTGAGATTCCAGAAAATGTTTTCTCAAAGCATTTTTTATTTACAACACATTGGCTCTTGGTGACCTATTAATATATATAGTGTTATGCTGCTATGTGCCCTACACCAAGCCCATGCCACAACGAAAGATCACGCATGCCACAATGAAGAACCCGTGTGCTACAACAAATCCAAATAAACACATTTTTTTTTTAAAGAAAAGAAAAAGAACACACCAAGTGAAGGTGGGAGCAGAGACTGGGGTGATACATTGACAGCCGAAGAATGGCAAGGATTGCTGGCCTTCACCAGAAGCTAAGAAAGAGAGGGAAGGATTCCTCCTAAGGGCCTTCAGACTTCAAGCCAAAATTTTCATCTCAGATTTCTAGCCTCCAGAACTGTGAGACAATAAATTCTGTTGTTTTCAGCTACCCAGTTTGTGGTACTTTGTTATGACAGACCTAGGAAAGTAACACATATTCCCAGATTCAGGGAAGAAACTCCAATATATTTGTGTTGGAGAAACAAATGGCTTTAAGAATTTCACTCAATCGGTTTGGACTTACATAGAAAAGTAAGGGTACGTAGATGGCTATATTAGATCATCAAAAGTTCTAGCTCTAAGAATCTATGATTCTGCGTGATTTCACAGTTTAGTGCCATATTTCCTTCCCTTCCCCATCTAAAATTTAAAGATGATAGATTCTTGGGATTTTGAAAACTTTGCTACATTCCTCCTTGCCCTGTAACCTACATTAACTGCTCATAAAGTGAAAATAATTACTAATCATCATGGCGGTGATATAAAGTTTTTCAACAGATGATTCATAAAAATGACATAATTGTTCATCTTTACATGTTATCTGTAATGTAAGAATATTGTGTCTGAGACTCCAGAAACTTTTCCTCAAAGCATTTTTATCTACAATACATTTGCTCTCAGTGGTCTATTAATCTACTATAGTGTTATGCTGATATGCACCCCACGCCTAAAATACTAATTTACACAGAAATAACGGTATTTAGTTCAGTTCAGTTCACTCAATTGTGTCTGACTTTTTGTGACCCATGGACCGCAGCACGCCAGGCTTCCCTGTCCATCACCAACTCCCAGAGCTTGCTCAAACTCATGTCCATTGAGTCGCTGATGCCATCCAACCAACTCATCCTCTGTTGTTACCTTCTTCTCCCGCCTTCAATCTTTCCCAGCATCAGAGTCTTTTCAAATGAGTATAACATTATACAGACAGGTAAAACTAATATTAAATTCTAGACCAGAATCAAGGTATACTTCTCTACTTCAGATACCGTAGCTAAGAAAAAGGAAAAAGTCTAGAGGAATTTGGAAAGTGAAATGTAATTTCAGTCACAGTCGTTAGAAAGAACATTCACTGTATAACTTAAAATTCCAAAGTACACAAAGAAACCAGAAGGCAGTGCTATGTGGTGCCTAAAATAACACATTATTATAAAGTAAATCAATTTAATTTTTAGAGCATCAAAAATCCAAGACTATGAAAGTGTGGCTGCTGAGATCTCTCTGAGCCTTAACTTCAAGAATGTGCAGTGAAGGTACTAAATTTGTCATAAAGTAGAAAGCTCTGCCCTCCCTGAGACAAACATCCAGTTTTCTGATACCTACATTTACTGTTGACTTGATGTGTTTCATCTTTTATTATTCAGGTCTGTGGGCACAAGATCCCCAAAGAAAGATGCCAGTATACTGACAGTCCAGTTTGCTGGCTTGCAGAACTTCTATGAGCATACATGTTCCATTCAGTAATCCAATAATCCAACAGTCATGTAATAATCATGGGTTATGTCTTATCCCAGGCCCACTATTAGTTTGCTGTGGCAGCTTTGCGCAAATTACTTTTTTTCTGAAGCTCAGTTTCTTCATTTGTAAGCCAAAATAATGACAGTATCTGCTTCCTAGGATTTGCTGTGAGGATTAAAATAAGAGAAAGTTCAGAGTGCTTAATATAGAGCCTGGCATATTATAATCACCCAATAAAAATTAACTGTTATCTTCATCAGCATTATTACTGGTGTGTGTAATGGAACTAGGAAGCAAGTTAAGGGTAGGACAATGCCTATTTCTTAGTGGACACCAGATATTAACACTCTAGGCCAGTAATCGGCAAACTAAGCTTGTGGTGCAAGTACACTCCAAAGCTTGCTTTTGTAAATAACCATTTATTGGAAGATAGTCACTCCTGTTCTTTTGCATGTAGTCTACGTATACTTTCCCCTGAAGATTTAGTAGTTGTAAAAAAAGAAAAAAAGGAAAGCCTACAGATCCTGAAATAGTTATTATTTGGCAGTCCTTTAAAGAACAAATTTGCTGACTTTGCACCAGGTCCTTTTAACTTCTAGTATGGTTTTTGGCACATCAGACATGTGGACACTCAGGATCCCCACACCTTATGAATCAGAATCTGCACATTTACACAGGACCCCCAAGTGATTCAATGCACATTAAAGGCTGAGATACACTGGTTGAGGCTGCTGCTAAGTCACATCAGTCGTGTCCAACTCCATACAACCCCATAGACGGCAGCCCACCAGGCTCCTCCATCCCTGGGATTCTCCAGGCAAGAACACTGGAGTGGGTGGCATTTCCTTCTCCAATGCATAAAAGTGAAAGTGAAGTCGCTCAGTTGTGTCCGACTCTTAGCGACCCCATGGACTATACCTACCAGGCTCCTCCGTCCATGGGATTCTCCAGGCAAAAGTACTGGAGTGGGTTGCCATTGCTTGAGGCTCAGTCAGTCAGTTCAGTCGCTCAGTCATGTCCGACTCTTTGCAACTCCATCAATCGCAGCACACCAGGCCTCCCTATCCATCACCAATTCCCGGAGTTCACTCAAATTCATGTCCATCGAGTCAGTGATGCCATCCAGCCATCTCATCCCCTGTCGTCCCCTTCTCCTCCTGCCCTGAATCCCTCCCAGCATCAGAGTCTTTTCCAATGTGTCAACTCTTCGCATGAGGTGGCCAAAGTACTGGAGNAAAACCAGCTTGAACATCTGAAAGTTCACGGTTCACGTATTGCTGAAGCCTGGCTTGGAGAATTTTGAGCCTTAGGGTACATTTTTCTGGATTTGATGACTGAAAAATCATACCACCATGCAGTAACATGCAGAATAATTCATCCGAAAAGTTCCTCTATATATTTGTTTTGTAATCAATATTCTACTCTTCTCCAATTCTTGGCAACAACTAATGTATTTTCCATTTCTATAGTTTCACCTTTACCAGAATGTTATATGAATAAAACTATACGATTTGTATATGTCCCTGGTTGCTCAGATGGTAAAAGCTGTCTGCAATGGAGGAGACCCAGGTTCAATCTCTGGGTCAGGAAGATCCCCTGGAGAAGGTAACAGCAACCCATTCCAGTATTCTTGCCTGGAGAATTCCATGCACAGAGGAGCCTGGTATACTACAGTCCATGGAGTCACAAAGAATCAGACACGACTAAGTGACTAACACATACGTACATACAACTTGCAGTCTTTAAGGTCTGGCTTTCGCTTAGTAAATGAATTCAACTTTCATCATTGTTGTAGCAATCAGTATCGTGATGTGTTTCACTGATAAGCAGTATTCTACTGTATTGGTATATAACCATTTATCCATGGCCCCCACTGAGTGGACATCTTGGTTACTTTAGATTTTTAGCAATTATGAAATAAAGCTGATAAAACATCTGCATACAGGTTTTTGGGTTGACATAAGATTCCCCTGGGGTAAGAAGTGTGTCTGAGATCACCTAACTAGTAAGACATAGAGCTCAGATGGTAAAGAGACTGCCTGCNAGATTTTTAGCAATTATGAAATAAAGCTGATAAACATCTGCATACAGGTTTTTGGGTTGACATAAGATTCCCCTGGGGTAAGAAGTGTGTCTGAGATCACCTAACTAGTAAGACATAGAGCTCAGATGGTAAAGAGACTGCCTGCAATGCAGGAGACCAGGGTTCAATCCCTGGGTCAGGAAGATCCCCTGGAGAAGGAAATGGCAACCCACTCCAGTATTCTTGCCTGGAGAATCCCATGGACAGAGAAGCCTTGTGTGCTATAGTCCATGGGGTTGCAGAGTTGGACACAACTGAGTGACCAACACTTTGTATATTCTAGATATAAGTATTTTATCAGATGTATAATTTGAAAATATTTTCTTCCTGTCTGTGACTTACCTTTTCATTTTTCTAATATTACTTTTTATAGAAAGTTTTTAACTTTGACAAAATCAACTTGTTAGCCAAAATTTCTCATTGTTTTCTTCTACAAGTCTGATAATTTTACATTTAAGTCTGTGATCCATTTTAATTTTTACACAGGGTGTGGAATGTGTCTGAGCTCTTTTATTTATTGTTTGTCTTTTTTAAATTTACTTTTGGTTGCCTTGGGTCTTCTGTGCTGTGCCAGCTTTCTCTAGTTGCAGTGAGCGAGGACTACTCTTCATTGTGGTGCCTGGGCTTCTCATTACAGTGGCATCTCTTGTTGCAGAGCATAGGGTCTAGGGCGTGTGGGCTTCAGTAGCTGTGGCTCGCAGGCCTAGCTGCTCTGTGGTATGTGGAATCTTCCTGGACCAGGGATCAAACCTGTGTTCCCTGCACCAGAACGTGGATTCCTATCCACTGTACCACCAGGGAAGTCCTGGGCTCTTATTTTTATTTTCTGGTATAGGGATATCCAGTGATTCCACCACCTAAGGAAAAGTTGTTAATGTGGCAGTCTTTTTTAGTCCCAGGAGACTCAAACTGGGCTGAAGTGTCTCAAAGTGGTTCTACTTCCTACTTTGGGCATGTCTCTTTGAAACCCTATCTCCTTCTGTCGAGGATTCCAACCTGTCCAGCAGGTCCTCAATTGCTGTTTTTAGTTCCCTCACCTAGTAAGGCTGTCTCAACGGAGGCAGGGAGGATTAGCAAAACCCTTCAGGGCAAAGGCTGTTTTCAGCACTCTAGTTCCGTTTGGCCAGTACTCTTTATTGTTTGTAATCTCTGTGATACAGTTAAGATTAAAAAACCCAAAAAAACCTTATTTAGCTCTTAAATTGGTTTTCGTGAGAAGGTTGATCCTATTAACCTAACCCACCATTCCAAAGGAAAAAAATCCTCCCTGGTTTCTTTTCAGAGCACAGCTTGGGTATGGCAGAAGAAGTGCAAGGAGTTAAGCCAAAAAAGAACAGCTGGTAAACAACATGAGAAAAAAATGCAAACTTTTGGTTTTAAAAGTTTGGCAATGAAAGAAAAGAAAAAAATCATAACAGAAAGGAGAGTAGAATTGCAGGAAAAATGCTGGTTTTACTTTATCTTAAGTAGAAGAGAAGGAATCCAGCCAGAATAAAATGCAAAAGATGCGAGACTATTTTGACCAGAAATTGTATTCCTAGGTATATGCCCAAGAGAAATGAAAACATATGGCTATATGAATATTTGTACATGAATGTTCATAGCAGCATTGTTCATAATAGACAAAAGAAGGAAACCCAGATGTCTATCATTGATGAATCAGTAAACAATGTAGTATATTCACACAACAGAGTATTAGCTGGCCTTAAAAAGGAATGAAATACTGATATATGCTATGACATGGATGAACCCTGAAAACATTAGGCTAAGTTAAATAAACAAACATATGATTCCATTTAAATGAGATGTGCAGAATGGGCAGACATAGAGATAGAAGGAGATTAACGGTTGCTAAGAGGTGAAGGCATGGGAGGACTTTGGGAGATTGCTAAAGACTACGGGGCTTCTTTAGAGGTGCTGAAAAACGTTCTAAATTTGACTTTGGTGATGGATGCACAACTCTGAATATATTAAAAACCAGAGCTGTCCATTTTAAATGAGAGAATTGTAAAGAATAAAGGTGTTACCAAAGATAACTGAGATTCTTATCCTGATAAACTCTACGATATTTTTGCATATTTCTTTCTATTCCTTATCCACTCAGCACTTACTTTTAAGTATATATTATTTTATAAATCATCAATTACATAATACTTGTTTCAAAGCTTTAATTTGAATTTGTGAAATTAACCTTACTTTTCCTCCTTGCTTTTCGGAACTTGACAGCAGCCAGATTTATTAAATTCATTCCATACAGATTGTAGTCAATGAAGAGCTGTAGGAGGTAGGGAATATGCGCTTCATGAGGCTGATAAAATTTATTCATTATGGCTCCACTTTGCAAAAGTTCACATATCCTAAATTAGAAAAAAAAGTTACACCATAAAATTATGTTTCCTAAAATGTTAAGTCAAATAATGGTTATACAAATATAGAGAACAAAACATATTACTCTACCACACAAAATTTTCATTTCAATTTTACTCAAAATTTATGGGTTTTTTTGGCAACTGAAAGTTTAAATCAAGTTTTAAAGTAAGCTGCAAGCTCTGGAAAAAAATTAGAAAAAATGTCTTAAATGAAGAATATTTTGACTTCTAAAACCAATTTAATGCAAACTATACTGAAAAAGCTAACATGTCCAAGAAAAGTCTTTTAAGATATCATATAAAAATCCAGAAAAAAATTTTGAAAAGATTATACAACAATTCTAAAAGAGGACATATGACTCAATCTACCACACAGAGACATTACCACTTTTGGTATTTTTCTTCTCTGAGTAATTTGTCCTTCATATTGGGGGGTACAAACAATAGGCAATTATAAATAACAAAGTGCTATGCGAGGGAAGTATATAAAACATCTAGAAGAGACAATAAACAGACTGTAGTTTCTGCATAGCCTTCTTGGAGAGAAGTCTCTAAGCAGAACAATGAACTAGAAATACTTTTTCTCAGATGAGAAGGAGCATTTCATCCAAATAAAACTGCACATGTAAAGGGTCACAAGAAAACGTGGTTATTCAGAACTAAAACCACTGCGCGAGGCTTAGTGACAGAGGCTATGGTGGTGGTGCTGGGAGAGTAGAGAGGTAATGACAAGTCACATCCCGGAGAGCCTACTATCGGATTTGAAGAAGAATCTGCCTGTCAAGAGAAGAGAACAGGGAAACCGAAATGACCAGGTGAGCTAAAGAAAGCAGAACACTAGAGACAGAAAGTGAGAGGGTACTGCGGAAAAACTAAGATGATGGCGGCTTTAACAGGATCAAGGAAATGTACTGATTCAGGAAGCATACAGGAATAAAATGGTCAGGCCTTGATGACTGATTGATTACATGCAGAGGGTGAGACAGAATATAAGTTGAGGATAATGCCTAGGTTAAGCAGCAAGTTGGTGGTGCTGCATTTATTGAAACAGGATGGATTGGAAGAAAATAGGTTTATTTGTGGATTTTTATTTGGAGAAGGAGTAAGGACAAACTTGGTTTTTAGACAAACTGGAGTTGACTGCTTTTAGACAAACTGGAGGTATACTGGAATGTTCAGGTAGATTTCTATGAAAATATTAGAAATGAGTAATAAAGATGAGTTTAAGGATAATTCTATTAATAGACGAGACACAGAAAACATATTTTGAGGCACTGTGTATTAGGCACAATTGGTGTCTAAACTTAGGTGCTCTAAATGCTTAATCTCAAGTAATACTTACTACAAAACAGAGAAGTTGAGTCTTAGATCAAAAACTTACCCAAAATCACAAAAACAAAAAGTGGAAGAGCTAAAATTCAACTCCAATTTTTTCTGACTTAAGCCCTCTTAACTATAGTGCTATTCTATTTATCCAGTAGATGGTCTGATTGACTGATCAGGATCTCTGAAGGAAAATTTAAGCTATTGATATATATTTGGAAGCCAGATGCATATAGACTAAAACAAAAACCACAGAAGTACATAAGACTGTAAAGTGAGGGGAACATATATAGAGAAGAAGATAAATGCCCAAGACAAAAGTCCAAGGATCAAACACACATATGTTAAAAGAGGAACCAACAAAATGGCATAAATATGAATGACCAGACAGGTATGAGGAAAACTAGAAAAACATTTACATCAAAGCAACCTTATTTTAAGGTAGTGTAAGCACTGATGGACACGAGGTCAAAAGGTAAGAGGTGTTAATTGGATTTAACAACACTGAGGCTAATTAAGGAAAGCAATTTGAGTGGAACGGCTGAACTGGAGAGCAGAATTGGAGTTCAGTTAAAGAGCAAACGGGAGATAAGATACTGGACACACAAAGTTCAGCTAATTTCTTCCAGGAGAATAGCTGTGAGTATGAATGTCTTTGAGTATGAAGGTGTGTATGTGTAAAATTAAGTCTTATTGTTGTTTGAGTGGTGTGGAAAGGGAGAGGGGATAACTGGTAGATGAAAGGAAAGGGTCAGAAGGAGTGGATCCTGAGCTTTAAAGGTAGGGATAAATCTCTTCTGCTCTAATAGGCAGTGAAAAGTAGAGAACAGCTGTGAATAGATTTTAAGAATCTCTGACAGAAATTTAAGAGAGTTTTATTCCAATGGTTCTCAAGTTTTTTAGTGCCAGGACTCCTTTTCATTCTTAAAAATTGCTGCTAGCATTGAAAAGCTTTTGTTTATATCTATTGATATTTACCAAATCAATTTAAAACAGAAAATTTTAAGAGACTCATTTACTAATTTAAAAATAACAATAAATCCAAGCTATGTTAACAAAAATAACATTGTTTTATTTTTTAAAAATCTATGTTTTTCAAAACAGAAACAATTTAGTGAGAAAAAGGAATTATTTTACATCTTTGCAAATCTGTTTTAATAGAAGACAGCTGGATTCTCATGTCTGCTTCAGCTCAATCTATTCTGAAATACTGTTTCATTGAAACATACAAAGAAAAAACCAGCCATACACAGATACATAATTGAAAACAGGAAAAGTACCTGAATAGCCTTTTCAGGTAAATGTTGATCTTTGTTATTATTACATGGACATGTAATGGGGGTGCTGGTTTCTTTAAGCTTAGCAACAATGTGGAAACCGTATCAATGAACTTTTTGTACTCTGAACATTAAAATCTATTGGCCTACCTAAGACTTTATTTTTACCCATGCATNGATGAACAGGTAGGCCTGGTGTGCTGCAATTCATGGGGTCACAAAGAGTTGGACACGACTGAGCGACTGAACTAAACTGAACTGAGGTAAAGAGTCAACACATTGGAAAAGACCCTGGTGCTGGGAAAGATTGAAGGCAAAAAGAGAAGTGGGCAGCAGAGAAAGGGATCTTTAGATAATATCACTGACTCAATGGACATGAGTTTGAGCAAACTGCAGGAGATAGTGAAGGACAGGGAAGCCTGGAGTGCTACAGTCCATGAGGTTGCAAAGAGTCAGACACAACTTAGTGGCTGAATAACAGCAACAACAACAAATGTGTACTGAGCTAATGTGGGCCTGGAAGCCATAGCCTGTTTGCATGATTCTGAGGAGGGAGGGATATCTCTTGATGCATTTTCAAATGCCAGCAGAATATTTAAAGATTAATGCCATTATTGATGAAGGAAGTTAATGTATGAAACTTTGTGTGATTGCTTTATTATACCTTTATGTCAGAGGGAGCAATTTAGGTTTTTTTGAAAAGACAATCTGGAGAGAAAACGTCCAGTTTGATTATTACATCCACAAAGTTTAAATGTATGTAAATGTGGAAAGGATCCTCTAATAGACCCCATGGACTCATCACCCGGCTTAGACAGCTGAGTCCCCATGGCCTGTGCTGGTTCCATCTGTGCTCATTCCTCCTCCTCCACCCTGACCCTCACGATTTTCAAGCAAATCCCAGAATTGTATCATTTTCTCCAAAATTTAATTACTTATAAACACATTTGGGAAGATTTGCTAATGAATTTCTTCTATTCATGCTGGCTTCCTGCACATTTTGGCTCCTCCATCATCTTGCTGACATTTACTGCCTTTCCTTCGCCTTACGTGGAATTTTGCACTAAAAGACAAAGCATGGCAACTAAAAATAGAAAAGGCTAAGTTGGCCAGACTTGTTTAACTTTTCTGATTATTTTAATTCATATTTTAGAAAGTAGCTTACAAAGTGGAAGCACATATTTCCATATGATATTGCATATGTGTTAAAACAATATTTTTATTTTAAGGAGCACTCTTCACCACAGGGGAAATATGAGTGAGAACCAAAGCTCTGCTTTCTTTCATTTCAGGAACATGTTAAATAATGTTAAGATAAAAGACAAAATAATCCAGTGTAAGATAGGTAAAGAGCTGCCAGGATTAGGGGTTATTCTGAGGAGAAATTTCTCATAGGAAGAATTAAGTGAAGCCAGTAGAAGTGAGAAACAAGATAGTTTTGAATGTGAAAGTTTGGTCAGAAAATATAAAGCNATCCAGTGTAAGACAGGTAAAGAGCTGCCAGGATTAGGGGTTATTCTGAGGAGAAATTTCTCATAGGAAGAATTAAGTGAAGCCAGTAGAAGTGAGAAACAAGATAGTTTTGAATGTGAAAGTTTGGTCAGAAAATATAAAGCCATATAAAATGTGGTTTCATAAAATATCAAAATATGAAATGCTTCTTTTGGACAATAAAATACTATCTTTTCATCTCTGTCTGTACCCAGTGATTATAAATGACCTTTCTCTTTATATAAAATATATCAGTAAAAGGGCCCATCATCATCATTAGCTGGATTGGAGAAGGAGGATGGTGATAATACTATTGACGGTTACCTCTGTCTTTCTGCCATTTCTTTCTGTGTTATTGTGTTTAAGTACCAACCAGAGCTAATTTATCCATTCAACGAACATGAGTCACAATATTTTATTCACAAGGATACCAATTAAATATTTGGAGGAACAAGTAAAATCAATTTCTATTTTTTCAAATCTAAAGCTAGCATTCTAAAATTTATCTAGCTTAAAATTCCTGTCACTGTTCCAAGGAAGAAAGTTTCCCTGTATATGTTCCATTCATAGATTGGTGATGACTTTTAGTTGAATAGAATATTTACTGTAAATCAAAGAGGACACTAATAGATGGAGAAATACACCGTGTTCATAGATTGGAAGAATCAATATAGTGAAAATGAGTATACTATCTAAAACAATCTATAGATTCAATGCAATCCCTATCAAGATACCAATAGTATTTTTCACAGAACTAGAATAAATAATTTCACAATTTGTATGGAAATACAAAAAACCTCAAATAGCCAAANGAAACTAAAGACCTATATATAGAAAACTATAAAACACTGGTGAAAGAAATCAAGAGGACACTAATAGATGTAGAAATATACCATGTTCATGGATAGGAAGAATCAATATAGTCAAAATGGGTATACTACGCAAAGCAATCTACAGATTCGATGCAATCCCTATCAAGCTAACAGTGGTATTTTTCACAGAGCTAGAACAAATATTTTCACAATTTGTATGGAAATACAAAAAACCTCGAATAGACAAAGCAATCTTGAGAAAGAAGAATGGAACTGGAGGAATCAACCTGCCTGACTTCAGACTATACTACAAAGCTACAGTCATCAAGACAGTATGGTACTGGCACAAAGACAGAAATATAGATCAGTGGAACAAAATAGAAAGCCCAGAGATAAATCCACACACCTATGGACACCTTATCTTTGACAAAGGAGGCAAGAATATACAACAGATTAAAGACAATCTCTTTAACAAGTGGTGCTGGGAAAACTGGGCAACCACGTGAAAGAATGAAACTAGAACATTTTCTAACACCATACACAAAAATAAACTCAAAACGGATTAAAGATCTAAACATAAGACCAGAAACTATAAAGCTTCTAGAGGATAACATAGGCAAAACACTCTGCGACATAAATCACAGCAGGATCCTCTATGACCCACCTCCCAGAATACTGGAAATAAAAGCAAAAATAAGCAAATGGGACCTAATTGCAATTACTTTACAATATTGTATTGGTTTCACCATACATCAACATGAATCCACCATGGGTGTACACCCAGATAAGGTTTTGAACAAAGACTGTATAAACCAGGTGATCTGTATATAGAGATTCTAATTTGCTCAGAGAAAGCATAAACATGGGCGCAATTGAAGAAAGACACCAGCTAGGAAGCACACTGTACGTAAGGGGTCTTCTCTGTGGGATGTGTTACAATTCTGCCTTCACTATTTTATCTTGTTAGTCAGTCTCTTAGATTGTAGAATGCTATTTTATTTATGTATTTATTTTTGGCTGCTCTGGGTCTTCACTGCTTTGTGTGGGCTTTCTCTAGTTGTGGCAAGGAGGGTAGCAGGGCACAAACTTCTCATTGCAGTGGCTTCTCTTGTTGCAGAGCATGGGCTCTAGGCACACGGGCTTCAGGAGTTGCAGCATGTGGGCTCCGTATTTGTGGCCCTTGGGCTTCAGAGCTCAGGCTCAACAGCTATGGCACTTGGGCTTAGTGGCTCCACCGAATGTGGGATCTTCCCAGACCAGGGATCGAACTCATGTACTATGAACTGGCAGGCAGATTCTTATCCATTGTGCCACCAGGCAAGTCTGAATACCATGTTTTTTAAGTCAAACTTTCTTGCCTTGGTCTGAGCTCTGTATCTTTAAATAAGTTAGTTTTCTTTCCTGTGATAGATAAATATTTCGTTCAGTTTACTTTTTTCCCCAAAAGTAACCAAAATAACTCCTACCAAAAGCACATATTTTTGAAATGCAACTTTGCTGTTTCTCTTGCCATAATATAGCTCTATTTCACTTGGACCTGGGCATGGCTATGTGACTTGCTTTGGCCAATAATACATTAGAAATTTTAACACAAACAGAGATTTGAAAAGTATTTCCTCACTAAGACTTTTCCTTTCTTTTTCTTTTTGTTTTAAAATTTCACCCCACAACATGAATGAGCCCAAACTAGACTTTCAGAGCAATCACATAGAGGAAAGCTGAAGGTTGCTGACCAAAAGCCTGCAAATGAGTGAACATGTGAGTGAAGTCATTAAGGACCATCTAGTGCCAGGTATCAGCTGACTGCAGAGATTGGCTGAGTTAACTCATAACAGAAGATCTAGTTTTTGAATTCACAGAATTCTGAGGCATAAGAGATTCTTGTTGTTTCAAGCCATTAATTTGGGGCTTGTTTGTTACACAGCAAAGTTAATCAACATACACAAAATAAGATTAAATAATAACTACCCTCCAGTGTTACTTTGGAGTTATAAATAATATCCTTAGATGACTGACCCAGAGACAGTTCCCCATAAATGAGATCTATATTATTCACTAGTTATCAATCTGAATGAGCTCCTAAGAACCTTAATTTTTAAGACAAATTGAGTTCTGCTTTTCTTTTTTTTTGAAAATTGATCTTGACTCTCAGTAGTTCTTGATTCTGATGTCTTGGTTTTAATGTTCCTCAAAATGACAGTATAACATTCCCAACCTTCCTTTGATAAATTCATCTCCATCACAGAAGCTTAGAGGAAAAGCCTCAAATCACAGTCCTGACTTTTTGGAAATAAAACTAACAACAAATGACAAAGTTAAGCAGCAATGATTCTCATCAAGTCAGAACTGAAAATCAATTTTGAGTGTTGACGCCCAATAAATTAATTCATTGTAGTTGAAGAAACCCTTGGAGAGTATCTATTTTATTCAAACTATGTGTGGCTGTGCATGAAGGTGAATGGATATGCCTAGTCCTTACCCATCACTTTGTCAGAAGTTACTAAAGAGACTTATGCAAATGTGGCTATCCTGTAAAACAAACTATATAAGATGATCTAACAGGACATAAAAATACATCACAATAAGAAAATGAGCTGGTGATTAAGAAGTATTACTATGTTAAAGACAGGATTGAATGGGTTTCCCAAGTATTAATACATTGAGCAAGATATTTTTGATTAATTTTCTGTAAAAGGTTTAAAACAAAGCAACTCCAAAAACAAACAAAAAAGGAAGCATAAAACAAAGCCAGTGCTTCACATGTCTGAAGAATTTAGGAGAGCTTTGACTTCAAAGATAGGCAGATCCACAGGTCAGACAGTATTCAGGATTCTCTCAGGTCTCTTCTCTGTTCACTATTTGTTAGCTTCATGCATTTTCAGGTAGAATGGCTTCCAGCAACATAATGATTTCCAACTCCAAGTCTGTAACAAAGTAATTCTTTCTGAAAAATTCAAAAAAAGTCCTAGATCTGACTCTCATATCTCCATGAGCCAGACACTTAAAATGAGAATGGGGTAGATCCCTTCCAACTCCAGAGTCAGAGAGTAGGAGTGGGGAGGATTTGTTTACCAGAAGAAGAGGGAGAGCAGGCCCAGGGAGGGTGGGCCCTCAACTTTAAAAATGATAAATATTCATCTTGGCTCAGTAGAATTTTCACTTTTGGGCAGCAGCTGGATGGCTGAGTTAGGTCAAAGGAGCAGGTAGGAAAGCTTTCCTTGATAGTTCAACAATTTGATAATTTCAATTAGAAATCAATGTATCTTAATGTTTTACTGTCTTTATAGCAAGTCTCATCAAAAAAAAAAAAAAAAAANTCTTTCTGGTGTGCATGAAGTAGAAATATTATTTCCTATCAATGGAAACAATGAGAAATTGCTTTTGTGGCCTGATTTTAGTAATTTTTGTAAGTTGATTCTATTCTCTATTGAGTGAGTAACGACAGAGAAATGGATTTATTACAGGAAATTTTTTTTTCTCATCTGCTAATAAGTGTCAGTTATAATACAAAGTAACAGTAATCGAAATAATATAGTAATGGCATAAAATCAGACACATAGGTCAATAGAATAGAGTCCAGAAATAAACCTACAACAAAGGAAGCAAGCATATTCAATGGGGAGAAAGCAACCTCTTCAATAATTAGTGTTGAGAAAACTGGACAGCTACATGTAAAAGAATGAAATTAGATCATTCTCTAACATCATATACAAAAGTAAACTCAAAATGAATTAAAGACCTAAAGGTAATACCAGAAACCATAAAACTTCTAAGGGAAACAGGCAGAACACTCTGATAAAAATTGTACCAATATTTTTTTTTATCAGTATAATACAGCAAATAAAACAAAAGTAAAAATAAGTGAATAGAAACAAATTAAACTTAAAAAGCTATTGCACAGCAAAGAAAACCATCCACCAAAAGAAAATACAACCTACTAACAGGGAGAAAATACTTGCAAATGATATGACAGATAAGGGGTTAATATCCAAAACATATAAACAGCTCATACAGGGGAGGGCTGCCATCTATGGTGTCGCAGTGTCAGACATGACTGAAGCAACTTAGCAGGAGCATACAACCCAACATCATAGAAACAAACAGAACCAATTAAAAAAAAAAAAGTCAGAAGACCTGAATACATATTTTCCCAAAGAGGACATGCAGATGGCCAACAGGTGCATGAAAAGATGTTCAACATCACTAACCATCAGGAAAATGCAAATCAAACCACAGTGAGATATCACCTCACACCTTTCAGAATGCTGCTACTGCTAAGTCGCTGNCTGAATAGATATTTTCCCAAAGAGGACATGCAGATGGCCAACAGGTGCATGAAAAGATGTTCAACATCACTAACCATCAGGAAAATGCAAATCAAACCACAGTGAGATATCACCTCACACCTTTCAGAATGCTGCTACTGCTAAGTCGCTGCAGTCGTGTCCGACTCTGTGCGACCCCAGAGATGGCAGCCCACCAGGCTCCCCGATCCCTGGGATTCTCCAGGCAAGAACACAAAATTACACAAATAACAAATATTGGCAAGGATGTGTAATCTCATACACTCTGGGTGGGAACGTAAACTGGTGCAACCACTGTGGCAAGCAGAATGGAGGTTTCTCACAAAACTAAAAACAGAATTACTATATGACCCAGACAGTTTTACTTCTGGGTATGTATCTGAAAAAAGGAAAAAACTAATTTGAAAATATACATGCATCTTCAGTATTCATAACAGTGTTAATTACAATTGCCAGTATATGGAAGCAACTTAAATGTCCATCAACAAAACAGTGAATAAAAATTGAATATATACATACACAATGGAATTTTAATAAGGATTGAGTGTGTGTGTGTGTGTATATATATATATATATATATATNAAAAAAAAAGGTACTGAAAAGGGGTTAAGTAGAAACTTTTCACAGTAGAAAGCTCTCCCACAATGGCCTCACTCTTACACATTTCTCCTTGCTTTGAAACTAAAGAACAAATTTCTCTTGGTATTGAACATATGGTCTGGCGAGCAGGGTACTAGGATTATATAAGGCAGTCAATCATCCCTCTATCAACTTCTATAAACTCTCTAAATTTAAGGCAGAAAATAATCAGTTAAGGGGTATAAAACAAGGTCCCTTACCCTTAAAATATCCTTCCTAGAGTCCAAGCTATGGATCTCTCTCTCTTTACACAGATATGTACATATTTTATTTTGGACTCTTTAATAATGCTATAAACTATACAGGGCTTTCTTCTAGATTTTTCTTTTTATTATTAAAATACTTAAGTGATAGTTGCTCACATTTTTATTTCACTTATCTTTTTACCTTTTTACCATTGCAGGATTGTAAAGATAGATCTTCATAAAGTGTCTTTCCTTCTCATGGTAACCATAAAAAGGCCTGAAATACAAGAAATAGATATTTAATTTATTTTCATCAGAGATGAAATAATGCAACTTATTGCCCTAATTGGACTCAGCTAGCCTAATTACTTATATTGAACATTATCAACCACCTCCCCCCAAAAAAACAAAACAAAAAACCTCCAAGACTTTTTAATTAAACCTACCACAATGTCATATATAATGACACATGAAATCTTGTTAATTCTTTTAAAAAGTTAAAAAATACCACTTAAAAAAACCTGGGGATAAAAAGGAAGAGCAAACTATTTATACTTTAATTTCAACCATCATGGCTCCATTAAAAAGTGGCTCTACTCAGGCCATGCCTGTGAAAGAGAGACCTTCCTTCTGACACTTTCCCCCATTTTCTTCTGTCAGAAACTAAAGCTCTTTATCAACAAAATTCTTTAACTGACAAAGGATGCAAATTGCATTTGTACCTCTTCTCCTTATGTGTCTCTATTATTAATTTGAACATAAAATTAATTTTACAAGTTCACTAAGGAGAGACAATTTACCTGTTATGTATATGTACATATGTGTATGTGTGTATAAAACACACACCCAAATCAAATGAAACTGTGAAAACTGTGCAGACAGAATTTAAGAGATTGAGAAGATCATGGCCTTACTAATAATCTATTTATATTGAGGCTGGGTTCAATTCAGGGTATCAGTCAGCAGCAGCAGGGAAAAAGAGAAGCAAAAATCTGTATGATAGAAGGAGAAACAAGTCCTCAATGCAAGAAGGAATAAGTTGAGTTATCATGTTATATTATTTCAGGAGGATCTGAAACTCTAAAACAGACTACCATTTTCAAAGATTATATAATCAGAAACAATATGTAAACAGGTCTGAATTTACAGGCAAAATAAAAAGTATTCGTCTAGAGTTTGTCTATAAATAAGTAGTTGGTTAAATCTTTAGGTGGATAAACTCAGTTTATTTTCATCAAAAAAAAAATTATGTATTTTCNAGAAACAATATGTAAACAGGTCTGAATTTACAGGCAAAATAAAAAGTATTCGTCTAGAGTTTGTCTATAAATAAGTAGTTGGTTAAATCTTTAGGTGGATAAACTCAGTTTATTTTCATCAAAAAAAAAATTATGTATTTTCCCCTTATGATGGGGACTAGATAGAACTTACCCTCATTAGAATACCATTTTCTCTCTGTCATGTCTGATAGTGTAGTAGGCTTCAAGTACAGAAGTTGGCAACACAGTCACTTGAGGCATATTTAAATAACTTAAAAAAAATAAGCTATTCTAAGCCTTTAGGTCAGAATCATCTGTACGTTTTCTGTAAAGCAATTTCTATTAAAAAGAAAAAGTCTTAAAAGTTATTTGTCTCATTCTTGCCACTCACTCCAATCTTATCTCATATCCACTCACCCTTTTTCCTCCAGCCATTCCAAACATTTCAACTCTTCTACTTTGATCCACTTTCAAGTAACTTGCCATACCCTCTGCCTGGAAAGTTCTGCCCTGAACCACTGCATGCCTTACTTCAATCTGCAGTCAGGCCTCTGCTTAAACTCACCTCCTCTGAAAGGCCTGCATTGACCCTCATTCCCTATCCCCGACCCTTTACCCCCTCTCCAAAAACAAAAAAAAAATAGTAACACCACTTCCTGTCCACCCCATTTTTGTTGTTATGAAGGGTGAAAGATACATTATATGAATGATCACATTCTCTTTAACTGGCAAAATTCAACTCTTTATTCCTCCTGCTGTGGTGTTTTTCATACACATAAATACAGCTTTTTGTCTAAAGATACAGGGGTTACACTTTTAGCCAGGTAAATGGAAATGAAGAGAGTTAAATCTGCACTGGTATGGTCCATGCTATCCTTGTTTTTGCTAAAGATTTTTAGGTTTTTACAGTTAGAATCTTATAAATTTCAAAAGCTGAATACAAGACTACCAAATTTTTACAATTCTTTGTAAATCTAAAATTCTGTTTTTCTGTGTATTCTGCCTCAAAATATAGCCTGGACATTCTAGAAACTCAGTTTTCTGCTTCTTCTAGCCAAGAGAGTCTGTATAGTTTAACCTGGAATCCTTACTTCCTACTGTTGACTTTACTTGATTTTGCTAAAAGAATTTCTCAACCGGGAGACTTTCTGGAAGAAAGTACAATGGAGCAGAGTCTAAGGTAAATATCTTTATACTTAAGTCTAAGGTAGATATGTTTATACTTAAAAAGTTGCACCTGATAACTGGAGTCAGTTTTTTTAATCTAATAATGAGACTGTGTGCCGCGGTCGCCCAGGGAGGAGTTCCGGACTGGTTGTTCCGCGGTTGGCTAGCAACGAGTTCCCACATCTGTGCCT